>CAUYRT010006877.1:0-17667 GCA_963574885.1 Lepilemur ruficaudatus
GCCTGTAGTCCCAGTTACTCGGGAGGCTGAGGCAGCAGGATCACTTGAACCCAGGAGTTTGAGGTTGTTGTGAGCTAGGCTGACCCCATGGCACTCTAACCTGGGCAACAGAGTGAGACTCTGTCTCAAAAAAAAAAAAAAAGAAATCTAGGTTAATATATTCAGTTTTCTTCGCACCATTTTATGTTAAAAGTTATTGTACTAGCATATTATCACTTAAAAATATATGTAGGACAAAGTCCTATCTTGTGATATAATGCAAATCACTTGGCAAACTGCTACAGAATAGGTTTTATCTTGTTTCCTAACAAAGAATAACTTCTATTACAATATTTTTCTTTCTCCTTGAAAAAAGCCTTTTAAACAAAGATAACAATATTTTCCAGCTCTCTGATACATCAAGCTTCATCTAATTCGTATAAAAGCTGGCTCTCACAACCACACCTTACCCCTTCCCTGGAGGGCATTTTTAGTGGGGTTTTGTGGTGCCACACATTCACCCCACTCCTCGTGGGGAACAGGATTACTCCTCTGCCTCAGCAACCCTCTATTAAAAATACCTACTCCTTAGGAAAATGTCCTGGTGAGATGTCCTACAGTATGTTGTCAGAGGTTAAGTTAAAAGAGCATGACTTACTGAAGGAAATATAATTATCTGTATTTATGTATATAAATTCCAATACAATGTAAGTGTCATGCCGTGTGGGACATCACTGCCCCCTGTCTCTTCTTGATATAAATATAAGTTAAACTCTTTTAAAGGAACTTTAGCAATATTTACTTATCCACAATATGCAAGTTTCAGAAATTCTAAGTGAGGTCAATCATCACTTAAATCAGCATTCATTCACTAAAAGAATAAAGATCCCAGCCAGGCATGGTGGCTTACACCTGTAATCCCAGCACCTAGAGAGGCTGAGGCAGGAGGCTTGCTTGAGCCCAGGAGTTTGATGCTGCAGTGAGAGCTGTGGTCATGCCACTGCCTTCCAGCTTGGGCAAGAGAGCAAGATCCCATCCAAAAAAAAAAAAAAAGAATGAAGTCACAAAGTAATGAGAGGCCTTATGCTTAACCCCATCCCCACATTCCAAATGCATATTGAGGCAGGTATGTCAACAAAATCCTGAGAATTCTCCAATTTGAAGAGAAGATTAAAAGAATGAGTAGGTCATCCTATTTGGAAGGAAAAACTCTATAAACTTTCTTTATAATTTTTATATATGTGTATACACATCCGTATGTGTATACACACACACATGCACACACGTGTATATATATCAAAAAACCAGGTCTAAGAGAAAACATAGCCTAGAAAATAATAAAAGCAGATTCCCTATAAAAGGACTAAATAGGTATATGAATCTAATAAAAGGTAAGATAATTAGGCAATAGAATGTTATAAAAGGGGTGGTTGCAAGGTTAAGAAAAAAATGAGAAAAACACCACTGTCGCAAAACCACACTTACAAATATAGTAAAAAAGAAAAAGCAAGAAACAGAAGTGACTAAAAGTTGACTTAATAATATACAGACAGTAAATAACAGAGAAGGCAAAGGAGAAAGATAAGGGTATTAAGGAAATAAAAAGAACAAAATGATGACTAGGAGGCATAATTATTCATAATAAGGAAAACTGATGTCCCAAATGTAGAGCATCTAGTAAGTGGAACAGAAAAACAGTATTCGGAGATACACAAGATAATTCCCATGAAATGAAAGATGAACTGACTCTGAAGATAAAAAGAAGATGCCATAGAATGGGAAAAACTGGTATAGAACTATCGGCATTGAGATATAACCTGGTCACATAATTGAATTCATGAAGACTAATTTAGACATTCAAGCAGGAAAAGCAAGTCACCTACAAGGAGGAAAAATGAGGCTAGCTTCAAACTCTACAGCAGTTTCCAATGCTAGAAGACAAATCTTCTAAGTTTCGAGGAAAAGAAAATGTAACCCAAAGATATTGTTGCAACAAAATGGCTAATCAAGCATAAAGGCTACAAGCATGAGAGAATTTGGAGTATATGGCACCCAATAAGCCCTTCTTTAAAAAAAAAAATAAATAAACCTGAAAATAACTTTAACATTCCAAAACATGAATCAAAATAAAGAACTCAAGAACAGACAAGCTGTAACAAAAGGGCTGGTGGTGGGCATTGAATCCACGAGTGGGCAAGTTATTGTAGAACAATGTAAATGTCTCAAACCCTGGCAAAGTACAGATTGTATAAAAAAACAAAATGGGGAGATTAGGGAGGGAAAGCAAAAACAAGTGTATTGGGTTGTTAAAAAAAAATTAACGAGATTTATATAGTATTTTGGAAAAAGGAGAGCTTTATTTCTCATGAAGGGTAGCAGCCTGTTGGGCGGCCATTCCAATATGCTTGGAAGCAGAACCCAGCCAGAAGCCAAGCACATGTGCTTCGAAGACGGACAAAAGGAACAAGATTTTATACTGAGCAGGGTGGTCAAATATATATATATAAATATTTAACAAGCAATAGGAGGGGTCATGAATATTTATGAAAAGGAAATTACGTTCATGAGAAATTGTGCTTTCTCTCTCCCATCATGGCTGGAAACTCAGTTTTAAGGTGTTTTTGGGGTCCCCTTGGCCGAGAGAAGTCCATTTAGTTAGCAGAGGGTTTAGGATTTTATTTTCAGTTCACAGGGGTTTATCATTTTATCTTTCACACTTGTGAGTCAATATTTAAAAAACAGTAATGACCCTGACATGCTAAATGTTTTCAAAATTTTTTAAAATTTTATACAGATCTGAAGGGGCTGTGTGGTGAAAAGATACATATCTGTAGTTCCGGAATTCCTTCAGTTTTACTTTTTCATCTGTTAAATGCTAATAAAATTTTAAATTTTTAATCTTCTGCTATAAATGCCGTGAACTTTGATCCTACTCTTGCAACTTTAATTCTGATTATAGCTGTCTACCTCTCCATTCTTCCTTATGTCTATTTTTAGAGCTATATAGAATCATATTCTACCTGGTAGTATTTACTGCTAACTACCTGGTAATTACTCAGACTTTTATGAGGATGTGTCATTTCCCAAAAAATAATAAAATAATCTCTTTTTAAAACAATAGCATTTATCAAGTACTGTATGCCACACATTGTGCTAAGTGCCTTATGGACATCTCACTTAAATTACTTTTGCTTTTTTTAAAGTTCATTTTTCCAGTAAAACCACTTTTGTTCTTCTTAAACTTAAATTTTAATTACACAAGTTATTCATTTTTATATGTTAGGATTTTTTTGTTGCAAAAGACAGAATCCACTCTGGCTAGCATATTATGAAGAGTGGGATTTATTAGAGGATATTAGATTATCTCACAAAATGTAGGGAGGCCAGAGAAATAGGCTAATCGCTCAGCTTCCAGGAAGACTAGTGAGACTCACTCCCAGGACCAGGGGCAGTGTCTCTATTAAAACTGGACACTTCTGCTGCCACATTATTAGCAGTGTGGAGGCCCCCACATGAAGCCTGTTTTCTCAGGCTACTCATGTTCAAATCAAAATCTAGTGCAGATGTGGATGATTGACATAATTCAGGGCACATTTGCACCCTGGTTGCTAGGAAGGCCGGAAGTGAATTTCTGGGGAAATGCAGTGGGAAACTAGCAAAATGTGGGAAACCAGCAAAATCTAGAGGGGGTATTGTAAAGATGTTAGATAGTCATGAGTGCTGCTTGACTTCACTCTAAACAACAATAGCAACAACAATAACGTGTTTTTCTATTCACCATGTGGTCCATGGACCAGCAGCATCAGCATCACTTAGGAAATGATGAATGCAAAATCTTGGCCCCTGTCCCAGATTTACTGAAACAGAATCTGCATTTTAACAAGAGCCCTCAGATAATTCCAACATGCAGTAAAGTTTGAGAACTGCTGCTTCAATATAAGAAAATGGAACAATTATTCATACAAATGAAAATGCACTCACCTTCCCAGAAGGGGAGATCCAAAGTCTCATTAGTTCCTGCATCCAGCTCCAAGTGTTCACTTCTCTAAGGTTCAGTTGTAATCTTGTCCTGATAGTCTAAACCTATGCACTTTAATAAAGTTAACCATCACCAACACACAGGAAAAAGGAGAGAAAAAAGGAAAATAGTTTATATGTAAAAGTATGCAAAACACACCAAGAAAGAAAATATGGGAAGTGACTATGGTCCTCATTTCTGCAGCTGGTCATAAGGCCACCGTTGGTGTTATAATTTCCTTTCTCCACTACCTATTCCACGTTTCCATGCCCTCAGCCAATACCTGAGCTGGTAGAAGGTCATTACTTGGTAAAACAACCCAAAATTTTCTTTTTGAGAGATCTAAGCTCTTGGTGGTTCTGCCCTTGTAAGGCTGCTGCAGTTAATCCATTAACTTTATGCCACCGGAGAAAACACTAAGTGTCCAAAAGGTTCTTTGGGTTCAAGAAATCCTCCTTACCCCCAACATTGTATTGCAGGAGTCCTCTGGCCCTTGCTCTTCAGAATCAGTCATCCCAGCCTACTAGGCAAAATCCTTTCTTGCCTATTTTATCCAGAGTCATAAGGTGCCCCAAATTACCACATCATCATCAGTTTAGCTTCCGGTGCAGTGGGACCATTATTGTGTCACTCGATGGAAGCATTTTTCCCTTGACCTCTAAGCCAGCAAAGCTCAAAGAGGCTGGGGAAGAAGTAAATTCTCTCAAGTATAACAATAAATATAACAGTGAGAGGCCCCACTCCCACTTCCACCCTTTGGTTTCTAGCTGGGTATGGGGGAATCTAGTTATTGGTCACTGCTTCAGAGCATATGCTACACTCCTTAGGACAACATTCAGCCATAACTAAACCTTCAGTAGGCCATGCTAATATTTTATAAATATGGCAAAATATAATATTCTGTAAATACGGCAAATCCTTTGAATTCAACCAACCATTGCCCAGTTTCTTTTGTGGTAAATCAAGCCCTTAGTCAAAAGTAATATAGTTTAAGGTGGCAGGGGACAAGACATTCAGTAAGTCCACTGATGATGTTACTGGCAGGAGCATGGTGAGAAGAGAAGGGAAATCCATATTTTGAAGAACTGTCTTGTCTTGTGAGGATAAATTATCTCTTTCACGATGGAATGGGTCCAATGTAATCGGCCTACCACCAGGTGGCTGACTAGTACACGCAGGGATAGGTCACCCTATTAAGTGCTTAGGGTTGGTCACTTTTGCTGGCAAACTCAAATGTGCCAATAGCCAGGTAAATTTGGGTGCAGGGAAGTTCATGTTGCTGAGTCCATACATAACTTCTGCCCTGCCCCCATGATAACTTTGTTACGAAGCCATTAAGCAAGCAGAGGGACGACTGAAAAAAACCTGGCTGACATCCACAGAGTTGGTTGTTTTATCTACCTAATTATTAAGAACATCCTCAGTTG
The DNA here is from genome assembly GCA_963574885.1 of Lepilemur ruficaudatus. NCBI lineage: Eukaryota > Metazoa > Chordata > Mammalia > Primates > Lepilemuridae > Lepilemur > Lepilemur ruficaudatus. The sequence continues at coordinate 5,425 of CAUYRT010006877.1, forward strand.
TAGGGTACAAATAACCCTCACACTCCAGGACCACTCAGAGACTGGGAAAGCAAGTTTTTTGGAATCTGTGTTGGGCAGATGAGATTCACAGTATACTCACTATACAAATGTAGGCTGGATGTTCAAAAGATACTGGGCAGCCATATGTGACAATTGAACACAACATATATGAGAACATTACAGATAAGATGCAATCTCTCTTGACCACCACCCCCAATTCCACATTCCTTCCCAGAGAGAACCACTGTTGCCACTTTGACATGTCTCCTTCCCTACCTTTTGTTATGCATTTACACAATTATACATGTATCCATTGAAAATATAAGGTGGTGTTTTGTTTAAGTGTGGAATCATTTGATACATACTATTAGGCAATGTGGGCTTTTTTCTCTCTACAACCTAGAAAGTCCCTTGTCAGTTAATAGAGATCTATGCCATTCTTTTTAATTCCTCAGAGTGTTCCACACTATGGATGCATCATAGATTACTTAGCCATTCATGTGTTGTTTCTTTTCTCTTTTGTTTTTCACATTAACAATACTGTAAGGAATGTTCTTGTACAAGGCTCCTTGAGCTTGTGCACAAATGTTTCTCTAGGGCAAATCCTGAGTCACAATCTATGAGTATTTCTAATTTTAGTAGATGTAGCCCAAATGACTTATATTCTCATGGTAGGTCTAAAAGTATTAATATCTATTTCCTCACACTCTCAGACATATGTATTTTATTATCAAACTGTATAATTTTTGCCCATCTAATAAGTTTAAAGGGTATTATAGTTATGAGAATGCATTTCTGTAGTTACTATTTAGACTGAGTATTTTTCCTTATGTTTATGTTTTATGTATAGCCATTTATATTCCTTTTCTGCATTTATTAATTGCCCATTTTGGCCGATCGCGGTGGCTCACACCTGTAATCCTAGCACTCTGGGAGGCCAAGGTGGGCAGATCACTCAAGATCAGGAGTTTGAAAACAGCCTGAGCAAGAGCAAGACCCTGTCTCTACTAAAAATACAAAGAAATTAATTGGACAACTAAAAATTATAGAAAAAAATTGCCCATTTTATTGCTTGTATTTTACTTATAGATTATTATTGGTTCTTTATGTTCTGGATATCAATCCTTTATGTGTTATCTTTGCAAATATTTCTTCCAATTTTTGTTTTATTTGAACTTTTGTGGTGTTCTTGCAAAAGTTTTAATTTGATGTTATCAAATTTCCTTTCAGCTTTTGACTTTTAAAAGAAAAATCTTATTTAAAAGGTCCTCCCTAGCACCAAAGAAAAAACATATTCCTATACATTTTCTTTTAATACTTATATAGGGTTTTCCTCTAAGTCTTTAGATTTTTAATCCCTTTGAAATCATCTTTATGAATAGTGTAAGATGGAGATAATATTTCACAAATGGATAGTGAATTTTTCCTGTATTGAAAAATACATCCTTTTCCACTGATTTAAAATCCTTTTTATATACACTGAATTTCTATATGTACTTTTCATAAACTGAATTTCTATATATAGTTGTATTAATCTATTTGTCTTTTACTATCTCTCCATTATATGGTGTTAATTTAAAAGATGTTCAATTTAACTTTTTCTTTCTTTTCAGAAAGCTTCCTATTGAACAATTCTATTATTTGACACCAAACAAAAAAAGTGACATCTATGGAAATGATTCTTTGTAAGTCTGGGTTTCTTTAACTTATATAAGATCAAATAACATTTTTAAGGGGAAATGAATTATAGGAAAAATAAAAAGCCCCCAAATGGGAACTTCTAGAGAAACAATTGCTTCCTTATTTTAATAGTGGTCATTAATACTAAAAACCAACACCAAACAAAAAACAAAGCAAATAAACCATAAATCAACACTGGTCTCACTTTTTTCTACTTAGTTTGTAGCATTTAAACAAGTCAAGAAAAAAATGGAGCTAATGAATAGTAGTGTTCAAAGGGATTGCTGCAGGCCATCTTGGTCTATTTCGCTGCCTTTGACCTACTTAATCTAATAAGAACATGTTACATTTCACAAAAGATTCATAGAAGATACTATAGTGGCCCTCAACAGATTTTCAATCAGAATCTTATTTGGAGACTAGATTTGTTATGGTCATCTACAAGTGACACTTAATAAGATTACTCCCTAAATCTCTTTTTGGATAAGGGATACTTATTCATTTATCCTTTGCTTAATAAAGGCATTATTTCCTGGTATATTAAAATTTTTTGTTTCTTGAAATTGTTTGTCATGTATATTACAAAAGCATACATTTTCATTTTCAGATAAAAATAAAACACAGCATTGAAGTAACAGTGAAAATACCACTTTATTAAGAATTTTGTTATTTATAGATAAGTTGATATAGAGTTTAGCCACTAGAGGGAGCCAAAAAGACAAAATTTGTGGTTGCCTGAGCTTTCTCCTTAGGAATTGGCAAATTTTGCGAAGCAGATGGGGAGGACGGCAGTACAATAATGGACTGGTCTGGGTCAAGGAAGGGGTGTCTCTGGGCGTTCGTTACTTTCATTTTATTCTTTCAAGTTTTTTTTTTTTTAAGATTTTCTTTTATTTTTTCATTTTTTTCATTTTTAATCAAGTCAGTTTTCAGCATATGCTTATCAACATTGTAGCAAAATTTGTCACATGAAAACAATTTTAGATACCAACTTAAGGTTTTATATATAGTAGCCAATCTAGTAACTCTAGATTCCTTGGATTCATATATTCATCACCTCCCCACCCCATCTCTCCAACTCAACAATATAGAGTCCGGATAAAGATACAAAATTTTTTTCTTTTTTTTTCTTTTCCAAAGCAAAATAACTTTGGAAAAAGATATAAACTTTTGTGGTTCATGTGAATCATGTATTTATGGTACATTAGAGGATAATAAAATTATATGGCTTATATACCACTTTCTAGTGAATATCCTCTAACATAGAGGAGCATCTAAAAAATTAAACTGTGTATTCAATTTTACTGATTTTTACTATGAAATTGATAACATTCTGTTAATTTGTCATGCCTGAAATCTTTCAGAGTCTTATTTGCATAGGCTGAAGCTAATTGTTGAAATCAAATTTAAGTGGATAATTCTCTCTTTAGTGGACTTTTTTCCAGGGCTATAATATTATTTCGTGGCATGCAAGGTTCAGAGTAATTGTAAATACACAACCTCGGAATGAACTGGTTCAGAAGGCATGCCTCCAGAAGCTTGGTCGGTTTTTTTCTTGCCTCTCTCTGTTGACTGGGCCACTTTTACCATCATGAGAGAACAGCAACCCTGGGCAAAGCGACAAAGTACAACGTGGTACCTACATGTCCTCTCCAACCAGGCCACACTCAGGTCGCTTCAGGTCGTGTAATTGCACTACACATGTGACGTCAGGCTCCCTCAGAGCACTTTGCCTATGCCTAATTTTGAGAGTGAGGCTCAGGAAGAGCCAGGGCTCTCTCATCATTAGATGTAGTCAGCCCTGTACCTTCGCTACAAATAAGAAATGCAAAAAGGGTGGTGAGCAGGACTGAAGTTAGAATAAATGGAATGGAAAAATTGATCAGTAGACAACTGAGACATGAAACCATCAGATCTCTGTGTCTTGTCAATATTCAGAGATCCAGAAAATTTATCAAGAATATTATCTTGGCTGTGGGTGGTGGCTCACACCTATAATCCCAGCAGTTTGGGAGGCCCAGGCATGAGGATTGCTTGAGGCCAAGAGTTCAAGACCAGCCTGGGCAATAGCAAGACCTCATCTCTACAAAGAAAACTAAAAAAAATAGCCAGGTGCAGTGGCAATTGCCTGTAGTCCCAATTGCTTGGGAGGCTGAGGCAGGAGGGTCGCTTGAGCCCAGGAGTTCAAGGCTGCAGTGAGCAATCAATGAATCACACCACTGCACTCCAGCCTGGGCAATAGTGCAAGAGTCTGTCTCAAAAAAAAAAAAAAATACATACATATATACTATCTTAATGACTCTGTGGTTTGAAAATGGGGTACGATGTAATTGTTAATCAAGTTCCTAATAGGAATATAAGCCATAAAAAGGCCTTAATATAAATCAGGTCTTCTTTCCTGTTTTTATTCTAGGTTACCCAAACCACCTAATTCAGCAGTAGGGTAAGTATTCAACTTATATTTTTCTTCCCTGTTACAATCAAGAAAAAACATATTGACATTCCATATGTCTTAGACAAATGTGAGGATAAGTAAGACTTTTCATGAAAGCTATTTTTTAACAATTGGAAGGAGAGGCTGATGTAACTCCAAGGTAACATTATTTTGATTTCTCTCCAATGATATCCCCTGTAAATATTTTTTAAATAAACTTTTAATTTTTGTATAGTTTTAGATTTATAGGATTATTGGGAAGATAATACAGAGAGTTCCCATATCCAGTTTACCCTATTATTAACATCTGATATTAATATGGCACATTTGCCGTAATGAATGAACCAATATTGATACATTGCTACTACCTAAAGTTCATACTTTTTTCAGATTTCCTCAGTTTTCTCCTAATGTCCTTTTTCTGTTCCAAGATCTCATCCAGGACACCACATTACATTTTGTCATCATGTCTCCTCGGGTTCCTCTTGGCTGTGACAATTGCTCAGGCTTTCCTTGTTTTGATGACCTTGACAATTTTGAAGATCATTGATCAGATATTTCATAGAATGCCCCCCAACTGGGTCTGGTTGATGTTTTTCTTATGATTAGACTGGGGTAATGTATTTTGGGAAGGAAGTAAAGTGCCACTTCCATCACATCGTATCAAGAGTACGTGCTGTCAACATGATTTATCGCTGTTGGTGTTAACCTTGATCTCCTGGCAGAGGTAGTGTTTATTAGGTTTCCCCACTGTATGTACACTTACTCTTTTTTCTCTCCTTTCCCCACTTTATTCTTTAGAAGAATACAGTACAGCCCACACTTAAAAGTCTCTGAAAGTATACTCCACCTTCTTGAGAGCAGAATACCTACATAAATTATTTGACATTCTTTTGCATAGGAGATTTATCTATTCTTCTCCATTTATTTATTTATTTATTTAATCGTTTATTTATATCCATGATTTGTGGATTTATTTTATGCTTTGGTACTTATGCAGTAATCCAATATCACTTTATTTTGTTACTCTGATTGACCATTAGGAGCCCTTTTAGTTCACTCCTATATTCCTTTGACATTTCCCCCATCATTGTGTGATGTTTGGGTTTTTTTTGCTTTTAGCATTTCCTCACTTTCTGGCACTTTAAGATACTCCAGGTTCATCTTGTATATTCCCTGCCCCACTCCTAGAATCAGCCATAACTCCAAGAAACCCTGGTTCCTTTCACTGGAGACTGGTACTAGAAACTAGGATCTGAGCACTAGGTGCTCTCAGTGCTGCTGGAGTCCTCTATCAATCTTAACTGAAGATATGAAATTGACATTTTAAAATTGTGTTTCAGTTAAAGCAATGACTGACTCAAAAGGCTATGAAAATTAAGGTCTAGGTTTTTTTCGGTTTTGTTTTTTTAAAAAAACAACTATATGAAGAACCCTTGGTTGGGACTTTTTGAATTCTCTTCATAAGCAGTATGAAAAGTAAAGCCCTCTTAGGTTATATTTCTTGGATTCACCTTTCTGCTTATAGACGGATAAGTTCCCAAGTGGGAGGCTAGAAGTCCAAGGTCAAGGTGGCAGCAGGGTTTGTTCCTTCTGAGGGATGTGAGAATCTGTTTCACGCCTCCCTCCTGGCTTCTGCTGGTGTGCCGGCGGTCTCTGCGTTCCTTGGCTTGCAGATTTGATCTCTGCCTTCTCTTCACGTGGCATTCTTCTTGTGTGCATGTCTGTATCCAAATTTTCCTGTTTTTATAAGGACACCAGTCATACTGAATTAGAGCCCCACCCTACTCTAATATAGAGAAACTCCACCTTAACTAATTATATCTGCAATGACCCTATTTCCACATAAGGTTACAATATGAGGCCCTAGGGGTTAGGAATTCAATAGATGGGTTTGATGGGGAAGGTACAATTCAACCCATAACACTAGTCTTGCATTTTTCTACTTAATTTTCTAATTATAAACAACATTTCTGTATCCCATGGACTTCCTAATCTTAATTTCCTTCTAATTTAGACAACTCCCACATGGTTGGTTGGTTGTTTTTTAACCTCTGCCAGTTCTCTAAGTGAGAGGAAAATGATATCTCTGTGGTTTTCTTAACTTTTTTCCTCCTTCAGTGTACTAGCTACATTTGGCTTTTTGATTTTGGAACAGTATTGTGTGCATTAACAGGCAATATATTTTGTTGATTGATTGCTTGAAGAACAAATAGCGTGGGTTGAAAGTTCAGTCCAAGATGGTTAGAAATCACTTTCCGTTACTGAAACCGAATGCCCAAAACAATTCAATAAAATAAAGTACTGGAATCCTCTTAAAACAAGGAACAGGAATTAAAAGCAACTAGAAATTCTTCCTATACTATTCTAAAAACACAAAATGAATATATCTTCTGCTTTTACATTTTTATACCAATTATTGAAGTTATTCACTGATAACTAGGGATATGATTTATTTTAAAAATTTAGTTTTGCCTAGCAAAATTAAGAAAAGCTCATGTTTTCTAGTATACATTCCAGCAGAATGCTAACTCCATGAGCACAGGGACTTTGTGTGGCTCACTGTCATGTTCCCAGGGATTAGAACAGTCTCTGCAACAAAAAAATGGTCCCAGTAAATAGTTGATGATTAATTTTTTCAATCATACTTCTTTCTCTTCTTTTTTTTTGTTTTGTTTTGTTTTGTTTGCTCAATAAATCTTAGAGAGATCTGCTTACCATATCCAATTGAACACCCCTACCATACACACACTCCTCGTGGTGCCATGTTCCCGACCTTCACGTTGCCTAAGGACCTCTACACTGGCATGAAAGCCCGCACCCAACAGCCCTTTCCTCCCACTGTGCCAACCAAGGCTTATGATACAACGGTTTTGAAGACAAGAGGTAAAATGTGATTTGAAATCAGAACTGTATCAATTATTTTTATTTGGGGGATTTATTCATCATAAAATTAAAGAAAGCAAGGAGCCTAGAGGATTCAAGTCTCAAACGTGTGACTCATCAGTAGGATTAGGAAAGTTGTTCTCAACTGTGGCTGCACTTTACAATCAGCTGGGACCCCACTGAAGACCAGTTAAATCAGACTGCAGACACTCCTAACCTTTCTGCTTTACACACAACCTCCCTTGGTAAAATCAGAAACCAAAACTTTGTAGAATTGTTTTTTATTCTACCTGTATTTTCTGTTTTTATTTCCTTCCTTCTCTCTCTCTTATGGTTTAGCTTTTAAAAATTCCATCCTAGCTCAGATGGCCAGCACAAGGGACAATGTTTGGTTCAATCATTAGAGTCTGGATGTGGGTGCAGCAGCAGTGATTAAATTGAAAGATCCCCCTTGAAATAAGACTCAGAAAGTAATGGGAGCAGTTTGTTCAGTTCCTCTTAACACCTAGAGCATCTTCTCCCAGTCTCAAACCTTGGCGCCTTCGTGGATGTGTTTTAGCAGAGAGTACAGCAATCCCAACACCAGTCATCAAGTCTCTCCCACACTAGACACCTCAGTCATTGCCAAGGAGACCTACACGTGTGAAAACAGAGAAGAAAGACCGATAGAGAGAGGGAAGCTGAAAGCAATAGAAAAGGCACATGGTAGTCAAAGGTGAAAATTTGTTGAATGCATTTAGGCTGTGAGGTAGGTGAGACTCAAGAATTGTCGTATCATGTAGTTCCTCTGTACATGAAAATGCAAGGACAGAATAGTGCCATAACCTCAACCTCAATACCTAATTAGCAGACAGCAATGTTTTGAGTGCTAGCATAGCAGAATGCTTAAGAGCATGAGCTCTGGAGTCAGACTGCATGGCTAGAATTCCCAATCTGCCACTTACTCACTGTGGACCATGGGAAACCTTCTGAATTTCTCTGCCTCTACTTCCTAGTCCATAAACTGGAAATATTAGTGCCTACTTCATATATTACAGAGATAAATGTTAGCAGTTATTATTTTTATTGCCCTGTTAACATATAATGACTCTAGTATGTGTGCACCGTGCTGAACTTTTCTATCGCCTCTCAGACCAGGCAGCATTGATAAAAAGTAGTGAAAACTGTATTGAGTAGAGTGACTGTTTAGAGTCGAGTGCCATAACTATATACTGGGGTAGTAGGAAGAGGGGTCCTATGCAAAAAGAACTATAAAATATGATACCTAAAGCTGGGCATGGTGGCACATGCCTGTCCCAGGAGGATTGCTTGAGCCCAGGAGTTCAAGGTTACAGTGAGCTATGATTGTGCCACTGCACTCCAGCCTGGGGGACAGAGTAAGACCCCAATCTCTTGGGGAAAAAACATATGATACCTAAACAATTGAAATTTTTATGAACTTACTAGGTAAATCATCAAAGTAAATTATTTTTTAATCCTCAGTGAGGATTTCTGAAATTATATGAAGTACATATAGTTAACAGGAAATCAAAGAAATATGTGTTAACTTCATAAAAACACTCTTCAATACAGTTATAGATAAGGGACTGAAGAAACAAGTTGCCTTCCGAATTTCCTGTTCTTCCAAGCATCTACCTCTCTGTGACTATTCAGTCACTCTTAGTGGATTTTAAAAGATAACTATAATAACCCTTATAAAAAGATCTTTCCAAGAACTAGTACTGCTTAAGTTTCTAGTCTTCCACTTATTTTTACTCTTCTTTATTAGAAATAAGAAACATGTAGGTTAAGAGTGCAGGTTCTAGAAACAGATTGCCTAAGTTTGAATTCTACCTACTAGCTGTGACATCTTGGAGAAATTGCTTATTGTCTTTGTGCCTCAGTTTCCTTATTAATTAAAGTAGGAAAAACAGTACCTTTCTCATACTGTTATGAAAAATGCTTGCGATGATACATATAAAAAACACTTAGTGACTGGCACACAGTAAGTGTTCAATAAATACCAGCTTCTGTTCTTACTACATATGAGAATGGGTGTTCCAGAACATTCTTTAACTTGAAACTTATCATGGGAACAAAGCCATACTGTGTTGTAAAGCTTATAACATTATGAACCAAAATCTAACAAAATGTTATCTTTAAAAGTTCTCATTCAGTACCTTTTGAGTAAGCAAGTACTAATTCAATTTTGGAAAATTCTTAATATTTAGGCAGAGAAAGCCAAAATAAGTAGTATGGAAATGTATCTGTTGAACCTCCAGAGACCAGAAAGAGGATCTGGGAAGATTTATTATTTATCTAAGGATCTGTGTCATTAACAAGAAAGGTGGAGTGCTGGTGTCCCAGTTACTGCTGAGAGCACTAGGGTTAAAGACTCATTTTCATTCTATATGGCCACACGCTGCTCACATGAGAGCTCAAGAATTCAAGAGTGGGCTTTATCTCATAAGCTGTAACTCTGTAGCTAATAAGTACACTGACATTCATCTCTGCCTTATATTATCGCATTTCTATTTATTGTACCTATTAATCCCATTGGATAAAAGACTGTGCTTATTTGGCACTCTGGGAGGCCGAGGCGGGTGGATTGCTCAAGGTCAGGAGTTCGAAACCAGCCTGAGCAAGAGCGAGATCCCGTCTCTACTAAAAATAGCAAGAAATTAATTGGCCAACTAAAAATATATAGAAAAAATTAGCCGCGCATGGTGGCGCATGCCTGTAGTCCCAGGTACTCGGGAGGCTGAGGCAGAAGGATTGCTTGAGGCCAGGAGTTTGAGGTTGCTGTGAGCTAAGCTGACACCATGGCACTCTACCCTAGGCAACAGAGTAAGACTCTGTCTCAAAAAAAAAAAAAAAGACTGTGCTTACTTGGATAATAATGCTTTTCCTGAAATTTTCAGGTCATCCTTATAGATACGAACTGCTTGATTTTCCCACGGATTCAAAGAAGAAAGCATTGACTTGGCCAGGTCAGGGTGTGTATTATGACGTAAGTATCTTTTAAAATATGTGTTTAGAAGAAAGTAAAAAATATTTTTCTTCAATAAGTTTATAAAAATCCCAAAACTGGGTTGTTTTTCTTTTCTAGCTGAATGAAAAATACAAGATTTTGACCATGATTCACATTTTTCAATTTAATTTTCATAGCTGATTACATATGCTTTTGGCAACTATGGAACATTTCCACAGTTACAAAAAAAAAAATGCTCCCCCCAGAAAGATGGTGGGGACAGACTGTGTTTCACACGCTGTGTGTTCCCCCAACCCTGTTCTTATGATTCGTAATCTATCAACTCCAAATACACATAGAGTGAATGGGAGGTTTTAAGAAAGATTTACAAGCTATTATTGTTTCAACCATTATTGGTACATTTGTGTCGTCTAAAAATAAAAATAAAACAATAGCTATCATTTATTGCTACACACTAACCACTTAATATATAATACATCATCTAACCCTTACAATAATCTCCCAAGGTTAGTATCATCATTCCTATTTTATAGATAAGGAAACTGAGACTCCACAGAGTTTGTGACTGTGTCATGATCACAGAGCTTGGGTTTGTGAGATTTTAGTCTCTGTTCTTACCCTCTACGCCATATCTCCACATGAATAAAAAGAGAAATTTTTTAAATCATGAAGGAAAATATCTAGACATTTGAAAATGATAATAGCTAAGATTTATTGACCATCAGTTTGTGAGAAGCAGTGGCAAGTGTTCTCCGCGTATTATCTCCTTGCATCCAACCGTCTATGAGATAGACAAATAATGATTATCGAAGGTTGGAAACATTTTAATTTTACCTGGAAACCCATTATGGCAGGCCAGCATGTGGTCACTGCAATGTCAAACCGTCATCTATAAAGTAAGCAATTTCCTGTTTGTTTTTTAAAGTTAAACATCAAGAAGAATCCCTAAAGGATCATCTGCCTTACTGGATCTCATTCTTTTAAGCAAAATCTATCTAAGCAACCCAGAAATATGAGAAGTTATTCTGGAGCCATCCTATCATTACATGTTCTCATAGCCAAAGACTCCAACTCTGCAGTTAAGTTTTTCTTTCTACTCATCAAAATCGTGCTTTCCTCACGTCACACCCCTTTGCACCCTGAACAGTTCCCCGCTGCCTGAGTGTAAATCCCATTGCTTTAAGTGAAGTATGAAGACCCTTAAGGATCCGGCTTCCTTTTCTCCCCTGCAGCCTAGCTCCACCTGCTGGTCCCTGAACAGGTTCATGCCATTTCCCTTCCTGTAATGCCCTGCTCTCAAGACCTCTCTGCCTAACTAACACTTGCCATTTCTTCAAGGCTCATCTCAACCCTCCTTGTTTCTGTTGTGTGGTAAGAGACCAGGTCAGGAGACCTATGTTCTAGTTAGTCTTATATTGCCTTTTGCTCCCTAAGAGTTATTAGGCATATTGCTTCCCTTCTCTGTGCTTTAATTAATAAAATTTATCTGTATAATTTCAGTAAAATGTGTCCTACGAATTTCACAGGAAATGAGGCTGATATGAAAGATTTGAAAACTAGAAAACACTGTAATTTATAATGCATTATTACTCCAGCAGAAGTGATTTTTTTCTTCTTCTGACTTCTATCACACATACTAGAAACAATACCTTTTCACATGCATTTCATATTTCGTCAACTAAATGACATATCCTTTGAGAAGAGATAGTTTTATGTGTATATACCCCCACAGCGCTTTGTACATAAATATTTTTTACGGATTTGATGATTCTTCTCTCTAACGATTAATCCTACTTTCTTTTTTTTTTCTTTTTTTTTTTTTGAGACAGAGTCTCACTCTGTTGCCCAGGCTAGAGTGAGTGCCGTGGCATCAGCCTAGCTCACAGCAACCTCAAACTCCTGGGCTGAAGTGATCCTTCTGCCTCAGCCTCCCAGGTAGCTGGGACTACAGGAATGTGCCACCATGCCCGGCTAATATTTTCTATATATTTTTAGTTGTCCAATTAATTTCTTTCTATTTTTGGTAGAGACGAGGTCTCGCTCTTGCTCAGGCTGGTTTCGAACTCCTGACCTTGAGCGATCCTCCCGCCTCAGCCTCCCAGAGTGCTAGGATTACAGGCGCGAGCCACCACACCCGGCCTAATCCTACTTTCTTAATCTGTTCTAACTGGTCTTAATTTTCAACCTTTTGGATATTCTTCTGGCTCATCCCTAACCCTAATCCATTTTTGCACTTCCCTGGACCAAAAAAATAAAAATAAAATTGTTACTG
>CAUYRT010006883.1:0-16779 GCA_963574885.1 Lepilemur ruficaudatus
CTGTCTCAGCTACGGGCATGCGCCACCATGCTCGACTAATTTTTTCTATAAATGTATTTACTTTAGTTGGCCAATTAATTTCTATTTTTAGTAGAGACGGGGTCTCACTCTTGCTCAGGCTGGTTTTGAACTCCTGACCTTCAGTGATCCACCTGCCTCAGCCTCCCAGAGTGCTAGGATTACAGGCGTAAGCCACCACACCCGGCCTTGGTATGTTTTTTTTTTGAATAAAATAATAATTAATACAATTTGTTTGGATGAGATGAGCCATGGGACTATAATTAACAAAATACCAAAGATTTAAAGGAGAAGAAAATAACCTCCAAAGACGTACTCCCATCACTTAATTAAAAATGCTTTAATTTTTCAACATGTGTACCATGCACATCTAGAAAAAAACACCCAAAAGGTCACCCACCAACATGTTAACATTGTTTAGCTCTGGTGTATTGGGGCTCTGAGTTTTTTTTGTTTTGATTTCTTCTTTTTCTGTCTTCCTAATTTTTTTAAAATACACATATTTTAAAAATTTAAAACTTTATTAAGAAGAGTTCATAGTTAAACATAATTAGCTTCAGCAAATATGAGAAGAAAAATAGAGATTGAAAGAGAACTTATAACCATCTGTGAGAAGAGAAATAAGAAAAAGTAGGGGTTAAGCCTGAAATCCTACTGAGTTATGAAACACTAATTTTTTATAGAAATGAGAGAATTGGATATGACCAGGGTTAGTGGAATTACAGAGATATAGGAAGTTTTGCTGATCAAGAGACATAGCTCTGGATAAAGAAAGTGTGGAACAGTCCTTCCTGGCCTCACGCTAAGCTGGTCATCTCAGACATCCATCGTTCATCCACATCGGGGTGAGTGGCCACAGTGTACTCTGGGGTGTGGTCCTCACATCCCAGGTCTTGAAAGATGCAATCATCCATGGGTCCAGGTTTGAAATCAAGAAAAATAGGCAAACTTCTGCTTATCAAGATAACTTTACATGCCCCCCACCTCACTTCTACTTTTCTCTTTTAAACTCTGAACTGAAAGAAGTCTTTGTGAAAAAGGCCTAGTTTTTCAAGTTTGATAAGAAAATTATTATACAGCATTTGACAGTTTTTCCAAAGTCCACTCATGTACATTTCACTTAACATTCAAAAGGATCTTTGGAATTCTTACTATACCCATACTACAGATGAGCAAATAGAAACTGAAAAGGGGAAAAGGTTTTTTCTAAGCTACACAACTAGAAGTTGGCAGAGTTAGGCTTGAACGTACAGCTCTAACTCCCTACACAGAAGCACTGAGTAATTCTTTCCATCACTTTGTCTTAGGCATGTAAGGCACACCTGCAGAGGACAGCTTTTCTGATATGAACATGTACAACTGGACAAATACCCAATGAAGTAAAAACACAGGTACATTCATTTCAAAAGCATGATCTACACTAATTTGAAATTCTGATTTTGAGAATCTGTCACAGAATAGAGAATTATAATCGGTGTATTTGTCTAAATATGATTATGTATGAGAATGTTCCCTATATTCTAAGTGCACTTTGAATGAATGCCACATATACCAGAGCAATCTTTTACATTAATTAACTCAACAGCAATAAGGGAGAATGTTAGCCTGATTATTGAAAAGAAAAAGAACACAAGAAGTTGAAAATTATCAAGAATTGCCACTGAGCAACATTTCAATTTCACAGGATTTTAAAAAGCACACAAGATGCACAGTAACAAAACTATCACTTCTGTGCTTCAGACACAGTTGTCACAGGAATCATCCCTTAGCTTTGCTGATTTGTGTCTAAATTTTTTTTTTTTTTTTTGTGACAGTCTCATTCTGTTGCCCAGGCTAGAGTGCCGTGGCATCAGTCTAGCTCATAGTAACCTCAAACACCTGGGCTTAAGCAATCCTTCTGCCTCAGCCTCCCGAGTAGCTGGGACTACAGGTATACACCACCATGCCCAGCTAATTTTGTCTATATATTTTTAGTTGTCCAGCTAATTTCTTTCTGTTTTTAGCAAATACGGGGTATTGCTCTTGCTGAAGCTGATTTCGAACTCCAGACCTCGAGCAATCCTCCCGCCTCAGCCTCCCAGAGTGCTAGGATTACAAGCATAAGCCACCACGCCCGGCCTTGTGTCTAAATTTTTACCTATAACACTATACTTCCATGGTGATGTTATAAAAATATACTTCACTTGGACAGAGTGTAAGATAAGTCTCCATTGTAATTATAAGCAAAAATATCCTTAAATAATGAGGGTCTAAAAAATGGAGACTAACCACAAGATTGCCTTGAAAGTCAAAGAGAAATATGAGAAATCAAATGAAATCATAAGAGAAGTCGTAGTTTATAGTGTTTTCTAAGGTACTGAGTGACCAATGAGAGAGGATTACCATTTTCTTCAAGTAAGCACACTAAGGCGTGAGTGTCAAAGTAGAGCTTCCTACTCCCAGAAGAGGTGAAATCTCTCCGTTTGCGCTCCAGCTGCAGGTACCCAGCAGACAAGCTTAGCTCTAGGATGGAAAGAAGAGTTCAAAACAGACAACGCTAAACCAAAGCAACTTGGTACCATGAGGAGATAAGGCAAACCCCAAAAGCCTATCTAGTATTTTGTAACAGCTTCATTCAGATAGAATTCACATATTGTACAATTCACTTGTTTTTGGTATGTTTAGAGTTGTACAACCATTCCACAGTCAAACTTAGGACATTTTCCATCACCCCCAAAACAAACTGCACCCATTAGATCACCTTCCAATTCCCCCAGCCTTTCCCCAATCCCCTCACCCACACCCAACGCAATCACGAACCTATTTTCTGTCTCTACTATATGCCTACTCTGGAGATTTCATATATATGGAATTATACAGTATGTGTTTTTTTTGTGACTGGTTTCTGTTACTTAGCATGTTTTCAAGCGTCTCCCATGTTGTAGCTGTGTCAGCACTTTATTTCTTTATATTTCTGAATAATACTCCACTGTATAGCTATACCAAATTTTATTTATCAGCTGAAGTACAGTTGGGATATTTCTATTTCTTAGCTATTATGAATAATTGTGCAGACATAATTTTTTTTTAATTTTCTTTTAAATTGTTGCACAGGCCTGAGAGCCTCTTCCATCCTTGTCAAGGGGAGTGCTAACCTTCTCTCCTTTCATACAACACTAGACATAATGTTTTCAATTCTCTTGAATATATACGTAGGAGTCAGACTGCTGGATCATGTGGTAACCTTATGTCTAATTGTTTCAGGAAGTGCCAGACTGTTTTCCAAAGCAGCTACACCCTTTCACATTCCCATCAGCAGTGTATGAGGGTTCCATCCTTGTCAACACTTGTGATTATCTGGGCTTTTAAAAAATTATAATCATTTGAGTGGGTGTGAAGTGGTATCTCATTGTGGTTTTGATTAGCATTTCCTTGATGCCTTATGATTTTGAGCATCCTTTCATGGGCTTATTGGCAATTTGTGTACCTTCTTTGGAGAAACGTCTATTCAAGTCTGCTATGGTTGGATGTGTCCCCCAAAATTCATGTGTTAGAAACTTAATCCCCAATGCAACAGTGTTGAGAGGTGGGACCTTTAAGAGGTGATTAGGTCATGAGGGCTCCACCCTTGTGAATAGATTCATGCCGTTATTTTGGGAGTGCATTCGTTACCGGGGGAGTGAGATTTCTGACAAAAAATGAGTTCACTGCTCCCCCTCCCACATCATGTCCTTTCTCCTTCTGTCATGGGATAATGCAGCAAGAACTCTCTGGCTAGATGCAGGTCCCTTGATCTTGGATTTTCCAGCCTCCAGAACCATAAGAAATAAATTTCTTTATAAATTACAAACAAGTGGTATTCTGTTACAGCAGCACAAAGTCCTTTTGCCCATTTTTAACCGGGCTGTTTTTTTTATTACTGAGCTGTAAGAGTTCTTTACCTATTCTAGATACAAGTTCCTTATCAGATTATGATTTGAAATACTTTCTTCTGTTCTGTGGTCTTTTCACTTTTTGACAGTGTCCTTGAAGCACAAAAGTTTAATTCTGATGAAGTCCAACTGATCTGTTTTTTTTGCTGCTCATTCTTTTTATATCATATGTAAGAAACCACTGGCTAATTCAAGTACACGAAGATTTACAGCCATGTTTTCTTCTAAGAGTTTTATAGTGTTAGCTCTTACATTTAGGTCTTTGATCCATCTTAAGTTCATTTTTGTATATAGTGTGTGGTAGTGGGTTCGGCTTCATTCATTACATGTGTATGTCCCAATGCACCATCTCTTCCACTGAATTGTCTTGTCACCCTTGTTGAAAACCACATACTGTAAGTGTGAGGGTTTATTTCTGGGACTTTTTAAGATTTTCTACATACAGGTCAAATCACCTGAGAATGATAGTTTTATTTCTTCCTTTCTAATCTAGATGATTTTTATTTCATTTTCTTGCCTAACTACTCTGGCTAGGACTTCCAATACAATGTTGGATAGAACAGCAAGAGCAGACATTCTTTTCTTGTTCCTGATCTTAGGGGGAAAGGATCCAGTCTGTCTTCACCAAATATGATATTAGCTGTGGGTTTTCACAGATGCTCTTTATCAGGTTAAGTTCTCTTCTACTTCTACTTTGAAGTTTGTTTTTTTTAAATCACGAAGGGGTGTTGAATTTTGACAGATGCTCTGAATTTGTTGAGATGATCATGTGGGTTTTGACCTTTCTTCTATTACTGGGGTATATTACATGAATTGATTTTCAGATGTTAAATGAACTTGACACTCCCGGGATAAATTCCACTTTGTTGTAATACATAATACTTTTTATATGTTGCTGGATTTGGTTTGCTAGTATTTTGTTGCGATATTGGCCTACAGTATTCTTTTCTTGTGATGGCTTTGCAAAAGCCTACCTTTAGAGAGACGTGTTCTAACAATCTTTGCATTACCTTTTCGATGAATTTTTGTGCATTTAATCACAGATTCAACCCATTCCATAAAATTCTTGTTTCAAGGTAGTCATTTGAGGGAGGTAGTACAGTACGTGGTATGCCTAACTTTTGGATTTCATGAACTACTAAAACAGTTTTTTTAAAAATTGGAACAACATTTGGGTTGCCAATTTTTAGTTTTATCAAGAAAGGACATTTAAAACTATTTACTATTTAATATTACCATCATACTAAAGACATTTTGACACCAAAAAGGAAAATAAAAAGGTTGGACAATCTAAAGAAACTTCATTCAAATTTAATAAACTTGGCTATATGAACATCTTGCTACATATTTGTCATTACTTTCCTAAATCTGCTATGAACTGGCACCAGTCTGAGGTCACGTGTTGGAGAAGAGTGGTAGGAGAGAGAAGAGCCATCTATTAACTCAAAGATCAAAGACTTTCTCAGCAGTCCTCCCGAATGACCAGAAAGATGTTTCAGCTAATCAGCTACCACTCTCAATCCTTCACCCCAAACACTTACGTACTTACGTACTTTATTTATTGAGACAGCTCTTGCTCTGTTGTTGGGGCTATAGTGCAGTGGTGACATCATAGTTCACTGTATCCTCAAACTCCTGAGCTCAAGTGATCCTCCTGACTCAGTCTCCCAAGTAGCTGGGACCACAAGCACTCCATCATACCCAGCTAATTTTTCTATTTTTTTGTAGAGACGAGGTCTCACTATGTTGCTCAGGTTGTTCTCAAACTCCTGGCCTTAAGTGATCCTCCTACCTCAGCCTCCCTAAGTGCTAGGATTATAGGCTCAAGCCATCGTGCCTGGCCCCCAAAACACTTGAAAAGAAAATTCCCAGTAAGCAAAAATGTGATATGGACTGGACTCTGATGCTTCCCTGCAGCCTATAGCACTCAATCCCAGCCTGCTTGAAGCTTTGGAAGAAGGTAGTTGTGGTCATGGTAAACATTGAGATAAGAGCAAAAGATGCAATAATCCATATTAATCAAGCACTGTTTGCAGACTGACAAAATATAAAATGTAATGACTTGTGTGATTGTGTGTATATATGTTTGATGGTAAAAATGAGCCCTTAGATTCAAAGAACACTGGCCTATAGTATAACGTCCTTGACCAGGCATACAAAGCTCTTGCTATTTTAGCCCACGTTATCCTTTGAGCTTTCTTTCTAGCCACCTAAGCTATTCTATTTCTTGCACTGGCATGTCTTAAGCATGGCTTGCTCCTCTTCCCAACTGTGAAATTATAAGCTATCTTTTTTATGCCTCTTCAATTAATTTGACAATTTCCTAAGTATACGTTATATTCCAGGCATGGCATTTCATTATACTTTATGGTTCTCTCTGTTACCGCCACCCATGTAAGGGAACAGTCTTTATTGCTCCCTTTCCTGTGTTCTCAGCTCAGTCTTAGCACTTATTACATTATTTCCTCATCTGTATCATCTATTTATCCAAGCTGCCCAACAGAAGCCAGCCTTATTTGTTTTTTATCTTTAGAAACTAGTAGAGGACCTGGCATACAGCAACAGGCTAGGAATAATTTTTTAAAAAAATTAAATTGTAATGACTTCTAAGATCTAGATTATGAGACTGTCTAGAAGAAAAATTTGATATCAACTCCTTTCTCCTCTTCACCTTAGTTCTTTCCTTTTCACATAAATGAGCTCACTTAAATCTGGTACCTCTTTTTTCACCATTTGTTTCCAGTTATGGAACTAAAACTGGCCTGCCTAAGAGAAGACTCAGAATGTCTGCCCAACACAGCACAGACAGCTCAAGAAATAGTGGTGAGTGAATGAATGAATGAGTGAAAGCATTTTTCAAGGGGTCCTCTAAGACCACCTCACCCATCTTAGAACTCTTTTGGACTGTCCCATGGGTCAGGGGGCTTGAAACCATTTGAGTCTGGAATGGCTTGTAAAAAGTGACAGGGTAATTCTAGTCCCAAATTATTTGTTTCTAGTAACAAAATAACTATTTATGTGATTTAAAACTGAGGTCCCCAAGCCCTCGGCTGTGGACTGGTTACCAGTCTAGGGCCTGTCAGGAACCAGGCTGCACAACAGGAGGTGACTGGCAGGGAGTGAGAAAAGCTTCAATTGTATTTATAGCCGCTCCCCATAGCTTGCATCACTGCCTGAGCTCTGCCTCCTATCAGATCAGCCATGGCATTAGATTATCATAGGAACATGAACCTTACTCTCAACTGTGCATGCCAGCGATCTAGGTTGCACGCTTCTTATGTGTGTCTAATGTGTGATGATCTGAGGTGGAGCTGAGGTGGTGATGCTAGCGCTGGGGAGCAAATGCAAATGTAATAAATGTAATGTGCTTGAATCATCCCGAAACCATCACCCACCCCTCAAATCCGTGGAAAAATTATCTCCCACGAAACTGGTCCCTCGTGCCAAAAAGATTGGGGACCGCTGATTTAAAACATAAACCACATCTTCACCACTACCCACACTCACACGTATACAAAACAAAACAAATCACATGATTACTTTCCTAAGCAAGAGCTAACGCCAATTTGGACACTATAGATGTTTTTCCAAAATGACTGGAACCAGAAATAGCAAGCTTATTTCAAAGAAATACTGCCTTCTGAAAAGTACAGAAAAGAGCTGGACACTTTCCACTTGGCACTCCAACCCCTGCTGTGGGAAAGAAATGCTATCTTGCCTTCTGTCAAAGGGCAATACGTGAGGAAGCAGCAAATTCCCTGAATTCCCACTGGCAGTCAGGAAACAAGTAAACTGAGCTATGTTAACAAGTAATATGCAATTCTCCTTTTGGGGGACCTTCAGCATATGAAAAGGACATTAAAAACCCACAATTACAATAGAGGCCCAAAGTTTGTCTTGGACAGATGAGGAAGCCAAATAAAAATTTCATATTCATAACTTCCTTAAGTAGCTGTACTGAGTATCTTGGTCACCAAACAAACTGGCCAGACAGCATACACAACAGTGCTCTCATGAGCTTATAAATATGAATTTTTACCTTACCTGTTCTATGTTTAGATATGTTTAACACATTAACTGCCATGTGAGTTGTATTTAACTCATGATAGTTTTGAGCTCAGGGCCTCATGAAGCAAAATCCTGCAGTTGGTTCTTGAAAATTACTTGTTGATGTTCTTATTGTTACAATTAATAGTGACAAATTAATTCTAAAAACGTGGATTAAATGAATAGAAGTCAATAAATTTTGTTTTTCATTAAATTAGAAAGGAATATTTTGTTTTCAAAGTTTTTATTCTGTTTTCATAATTAAACACCGTGGCCCCAAAGAAAAAATTTTTTTTTCTAGTGTGCAGTCAATGTGTTAGATACACAAATACTTACTGTGTTACAACTGCCTACAGTATTCAGTACAGTAACATGCTATATAGGTTTGTAGCCTAGAAGCAACAGGCTATAGATACACCACACAGCCTAGGTAGGCTATACCATCCAGGTTTGTGTAAGTACATTCTATGATGTTCAGGAAAGAAGAAATCGCCTAATGACACATTTCTCAGCAAGCAACTGTCCTCAAGGAATGCATGACTTGACTATATTGAGTTAAACGCTACCTTCTCGGTGAAACCAATTCTGATCACTATTTAAATCCACAAGTGGAGGCCCACTCCACTTCTCAATCTTTACCCCCTGTATTTTTCCTATAGCATTTATTCAAGTTATGTATATATAAAAATTACATATACATATATAAATTATGTATACATAATTATATATACATACACACACATTCACTGCGTTTACTCTGCTAGAATTCAGCTCCAGAGGGAAAAGATCTTGTTGATTAATATACCCCACACACCTAGAAAAGTGCCAGGCACAGGGTAGGTACCAGTGCTCCATGAATGAATTAATGAATCTGTTAAGAGTTTGCAATCAAATTGTAATACACTCCCTTCACTTCTCAGAGCTTCGCTCCCCAAATCTGCAGGCCTCCTGCACACCCCTCTAGCACCCCTTCACCCACGTTGCTAACAGGTGGGGCAGCTGACGGCCAGCTGCAGACACGGAACGCGGGCGTGCACCATCCCGCCGCCGCCGTTAGATTTTTGCGCCAGGATCTTCGCGCCTGGGACTCGCAGGAATTCGTCTCTGACAGGCCGACGAAGCCGGGCCACCGCGGCCCCAAAGGCGGGCCCACACCTTCGCCCCCGGCGCCGGGAAGACGCAGTTGACCCCGGCTGACTCGCCCTGCGGGACGCAGTTGACCCGGGCTGACTCGCCCTGCAGGTCGCCGGGCCTGCCCACGGCGCGGCCACGCCTCCCACCAGCCCCGCCGCCCCGGCAGCCCCCCTCCCGTCCCGCCCAGTCCTCACCTCTCCTGCAGGTAGCGAGCGCGGCCGCCGGGCCGTGGCCGAGGTGAAGGGCGCCGGCGACGCCCGGGACGAGGCCCGGCTGGCCCCTCCACGTGCCGCTGCGCCCGGCCGGCGGGGCGGCGGGCCCGGGGCGGGAGCGCTCCCAGTCCCGGTGCGGCCGGCGCGGGGCGGCGGCAGCCAGCCGCGGGGAGGGCACGAGCAGGAGGAGGAGCAGCGGAGAGGCACGTGACGCGCCGCGGCGGACCGCCGGGGCGCGGGGGCGCAGCGCCCCCAGGCCGACCGGGAGCGCGGAGAGAGCGCGGCGCGCCAAGGCTCCGCGGCCGCCCGGGCTTCCGTAGCGGCCCGCGGGCAGGAAGAACAGGAGCCGTCGGCGGCACGGCGGGCGCTTTGCCCTCTCGCCTGCGACGGACCCACAGTCCATCCCCGAGCCGGTCACTGGCCCGGGCGCGCGCTCATGGGGCTCGCGCGCGGCGCCGGTCACGCGCGGCCCCAGCCCGGGGTCCGATGGCGGGAGCGAGCGTGGGCGGCGGCGCGGGCCCGCCCTTTCCTGCCGCGCGTGCGGGCGGGGCGCGCCTGGGGGCGGGACGGGGCGGGACAGGACGGGCGGGCGGGCGTGCGCGGGTCCGCGGGGCCGGGCGAGGCTTGCTCGTCTCCGGGCGCGCCTGGGAGAGCTCGCTCCCGCCGAGTTCCGGTGGCGCGCCCTCCTCCTGGCTGCTAGGAGACGGCGAGGACCGGGAGGAGCCTGCGGGTCCTCTGGAACTGGGACAGGCTTGTAGTTGCCACTATTTGCATATTGATACGCTGCTGTCCTTAAAAATGAATTAATTACCCCGGCGCCTTTCAGAAGGCTGTGAAAAGTCCCTGACCACGAGGCTACCTTGGGTTTTACTGATTAAATCTGTCCTGAGGTTTAACCTGTCCTAAGTCCCCCAAAGTGTGGCTTTGGGTGCATTTTAAGGAATTATTAACAGGGCTGAGGGACCGGCGCTTACATAGCCAATGCGTTTAAAGGCTAAACTCTCAGAGTTTTTGTTTCCAGAGCAACATAGACAGTAGTTGCAATCTGAGAATTTAAAATGTGGGGCATAGATGTTAAGATGAGACCTGCTGGTATGTTGAAACTAGTATTTAGTTCAGTTAACTTTTTGAGTGCCTATTGCACCAATCACAGTTACTGGTCCCATGTTCGTTGGATGAATGAATGAAATGCATAAAGCACCAAGCTAGGCGATACAAAAAAAAAAAAAACCCCAAATGAGATTGTTCCTGTCCTCCAGAAGTTGTTTTCCTATACAGCCATATGTGTACACATTCTTGATAGAAGAAGAATGTGTTATAAGCCATGAGAGAGGTACAAAGTGCTGAAAAGAGAGTGTACGGATGTGGAAGATATGAAAGCGTCTATCGAAATATAAAGACTTAAAAAGTAATAAGTTAGATACTTTTGTAAAAGGTTGGTAGGAGTAAACACTTGTAAAACCGAAATGAAAAGAAATTTAGCAATATGTATTAATATCAACAGCCTTGTATGTTCATAGGTTTTGCTCAAGTTACCCAACTCAGAAAACTTAACCAAAGGGAATAATCCAACATATTAAAAATCTATTAGGTTGGACTATATGAACTTGTCGTTTTATAGGTCAAACTGTTGAATATTGGTAATGTCATATAGATTAACCTAATATATGCACAAAGATATTCATTGTATTTGTTTGTTTGTTTGTTTTGAGACAGAGTCTCACTCTGTCACCTGGGCTAGAGTGCTGTGCTGTCTACCTAGCTCAGCAACCTCACACTCCTGGGCTCAAGTGATTCTCCTGCCTCAGCCTCCCAAGTAGCTGGGATTACAGGCGTAGACCACCATGGCTAATTTTTCTAATTTTAGTGGAGGCAGGGTCTCACTCTTACTCAGGCTGGCCTGGAACTCCTGACCTCAAGCTATCCTCCTGCCTCGACCTCCCAGAGTGCTAGGATTACAGGCGTGAGCCACTGTGCCTGGTCCTTGTATTTGTGATTGTGAAAAAGTAGAAAAAACTAATATCTAATATTAGAGGAATGGTTAAGTAAACTGTGATGCAAACTTTAATGGTCCTTTATAATTATTTTAAATTGAGATATAGTTTGCATATAATAAAATTCATAGAGCTTATATGTTCAGTTTGATGACATTTAGCAGTTGTGCCCCCCCTCCCAAAAAAAAAAGAGCTGGAACATTTCCATTGCTCCAGGAAGTTCCTTTCTGCCCCTTTCCAGTTTTCCAGACAATCAACCACCACCCCAAGAGGCCACAATGAACTATTTATCTGTTCTTGAACTTCATATAAATGGAACCCTACAATAAGCATTGCCTTGTGTCTAACTTACTTCTGCTTTGTGTCTGATTTCAATATAATATCTGTGAGATTCACCCATGCTATTGTTTCAGTAATTAGTTCTTTTTTATTGTTTTGTAGTATCCCATTGTATGACCAAACCACAATGTGGTTATCTATTCTGTTGGCCATTTGGTTTGTGTATAGATTTTGGCTATTATGCATACTATGCATAAGACCTTGTGTGGACATATGTTTTTATCCCTCTTGGGGAAAATATGTGTGTCAAATTGCTGAATCATATAGTAAGTGTAGTTTACATTATAGACACTGCCAAATTGTTTTTCTAAAGTGATCACACCCTTTTCTCTTACTACAATACATGAGAGTTTCACTTGTTCCACACCCTTGCCAAATTTTGGTATTTTCAGTCTTTATGGAATGATATCTTATTGTGACTTTTTTTTTTTAGAGACAAGGTCTTGCTCTGACATCCAGGCTGGAGTGTTGTGGCTCAGTCATAGCATACTGGGACCTCCAACTCCTGGGCTCAAGTGATCTTCCTGCCTCAGCCCCCAGAGTAGCTGGGACTACAGGTGTGTACCACCATCCCCAACTAATTTTTTTGTTTTTTGTAGAGACAGGGTCTTACCTTGTTGCCCAGGCTGGTCTCAAACTCCTGGCCTCAAACTGTCCTTTCACTTCAGCCTCCCAAAGTGTTGGGATTACATGTGTGAGTCACTGCACATGGTTCACTGAGATTTTAATGTGCATTTCCCTGAAGCCTAATGATGTTCAGTAACTTTTCATGTGTTATTGTTATGGTCAGTACTGAATGCAGTAACATGTAAAGTACTTAGCACAGTGCCTGGCATATGGTAGGAGCATAATAAATGTCAGTTCTAATGGTAGGTTGGATAACACCCATTTTTCCTTGGATGTGATGCTTGTTATTTTGCTTTCCAAAGCATTCCCTTTCTTTTGGTTTCAGCACCCTAGTTTTCCATAGGGAGCCACTCTTCATCCTCAGTCCATGTGGTTTGGGTGGGCTGATCTCTTCCCAGGCAACAAGCATAGATGTGTCACCCAACCACAGTCAGTGAGCTTCAATTCTAGGGTTTTTGAGAAACTGTTGGGAAAGAGGTAGTCTTATTTTATTGTGATGTCTATGTATAGGATGATTTGAACCATGAGCCCTGGGGCTATCATGTGGCCTAAGACTAACACCATTATGGAAAAAAGCAGAGCTGAGAGATGAAGAGAAATGTCTTGTGTGAGCTCCTGGTTCTGGCTTAGCCTGAAACTGGCATTTTTATTTATATAAGACCATAAAATAATTTTGCTTAAACGAGCTATTAATAGAATACAGTTTTGGTTTCTTATCCTAACTGATGGAGAAGTCTAATGGACTGAGAGACCAGGTATGGGAATCTAATAACCAATGAAAATAATCTAATAAGCTAACGAAGTATCAACAAATTAATGGATCAGGCAGGAGCCAAACGATCCCCACGGTTTAGGACTTTCTGACACAGTTGGATTAGAGAATATACTTGGACCTGGGGCCAAAGTGGGGCCCTCCTACTCTCTCTACGTCTAGACTTAGGAACCTTCCATGAACAGAGCTGGATAAACAGAGCAGACGCTGACTTACCCACTATCTGTGAGAACTGTAGGTGGCCTCATATACTCTGGATGTCATCAGGAAACAAGTGATAGAAGATGGCCAGAACTGTCTCTGAAAGAAGCCCTGGGCCTATCCTAGGTGTACTTACCAGGTGGTAACAGAAAGGTCAAGGGCTCATTGTCTCTGGTGTAAGCAGGTCAAAGAGAGAACAAAGAAGTTGGAGCATGCCTGGATGTGACCTTTAGTATGCTGATCGCCTTACTAGTAATCACTGACCAGGGGATATCGGCTTCTATTAATCAAATTATGACTCTCCCTAATTGTAGAGTATTAAAGGGTGAGAAAAGGATTCTTTCTGGTTCTGGGTAAGACACTGCATTCTGTCTTTTCACCTGAATGTAGCTATAAAAACTGGACAGAATGCACAGAGTAGCTATTTGAGGACTCTCAAAAATAAGTAGTAGCAGGCAGATCAGTGAAGAAGATAAAAATTCAAAGTACCACTGAAGTTATGTTGAGTTTACCATTTTTTCAACCTCTGGTATTCCCCTAGCCTGAACTGTCAATGCTGAATTTTATACTCAGCAAAAATATCATTCAGTAATGAAGTTGAAATGAAGACATTCTTGGGTTAAGGAAAACTAAGACAATTAATTTGTTATTAGTAGATGTGCACTAAAAAAATTGCTAAAGTAAATTCACCATATAGAAGAGAAATGACACCAAAAGGAAACTTGGAACATAAGGAATGAAGGAAGAGCAGCCGTTTCTCGTCAATGTGTAGGTAAATATAATAGGAAATTCTCCTTTTTAGTTCATTAAAGTATGTTTAGTGATGTACAGCAAAAATTTTAACATTGTCTGATGGAGTTTTCAATGTTTATAGATGTAATATATAACAACTACAAAATAAAAGTGCAAGGATAAAGAGACCTATGTGGTAGTGAGGTTTCCACATTGCACTTAAAGTGGTAAAATATTGATTCTAAGTAGATTTAGAAAAGTTAAATGTCTGTTGTAATCCCTAGAACAATCCATAAACATACACAAAGAGATATAATCAAAACACATAATAGATAAAATGCAATACTAAAAAAATGTTCAAATAACTCAAAAGGAGACAGGAAAGGAGAAATAGAAGAACAAAAAGTAGAGGTAACAAACTAAAAGCAAAAAATAAAATAGTAGACCTAAATCCAAACATATCAATAATTATATTAAGTGTAAATGGTCTAAACCGGGGTTTCATAAACTCTTTAAAAAATTCATATAGTAAATATTTCGGCTTTGTGAGCCACATCCAATCTCTATTACATATTCTTATGTTTCAAACACAGGTGGGGGGCTGGATGTGGCCCATGAGCAATAGTTGGCCAATCTTTGGCCTCAACACACCAATTAAAAGACAGAGATTGTTGGAATGGATTTAAAGAACGAAAGGAAAGAAAGCATGATCTAATTATATTCTGTCTACAATAAACTCACATCTGTTATGGTGAAATGGGTAGGTTAAAAGTAAAGGGTGGGAAAAAGGGGATGCTCCTCCTTAGCACTTCCCCTGGAGGTGAAAGTCTTGATCAAAGTTCCTTCTAATGTGTGCTAAGATGAGAACTTGAGAGGAGCAGAAGGGGTTCTCCCTGCTATTTCCTTTCTCTTCCCTTATATGGAAATCAGATTTCTGGTAATTTCAGAGTTTAAGAATATAGCCCTGAAACTGGAAGTAAAGAATGCCTCTGAGTTTCACCAGTAACCCTAACCAAACCTGATCTCCTATGCCACAGCAAAGGCCTTTAGACACTCCTTTTCAGCCTATTTACTCTAATTTTATGTGTACTGCCAACTATATTAGCCACTCCACCAGTGTCATCTGATAAGAAACAATAAGTTAGAAGGGAGTAGAAATGAGAAACTAGTGTGTAAGGCAGAGTAAGAAAGGTGTGTGCCAGTACAATTGCCACTGGGCAATATAATGGTAAATTAGAAGATTCAAGGTAAAGTTAAGATATAACCAATTTCTCCTGCTATGTGTTTCATTCTGTACAAATACTACTTAAAAGGGAAGTTTCAATCTGTAGATTCTATTTTTCTTTATTTTAAGAATGTTTTCCCTGTATTTTTTGATAATTTTGCTATTCCTTTGTTGAATTGCTACTTCAAAGACAATTATCCATATATTGGATCACTATTATTTTCCATATCTGTTCATTCTTTTAAAATGAATTTTAAAAAATTCTCTTGCATTCACTTTGTTCATCTCAAGCCTTTCCTCCTTGGGAATAAATAATTTTTTTTCTATATCAGTTCTGTTCCTTACTGATTAGCAGTCCTGCCTCTGATATATTTAGGAATAAGAGCAAGAGAACAAATGGAGGCTCATTGTGCATATATCTAAATATTTTGAAATTATAAATCAAACTAATAAGATATTAAATTTAAAAAAATACGTTCTTTTTTTCTTTTCTTTCTTTTTTTTTTTGTGAGACAGAGTCTCACTCTGTTGCCTGGGCTAGAGTGAGTGCCGTGGCGTCAGCCCAGCTCACAGCAACCTCAAACTCCTGGGCTCAAGCAATCCTCCTGTCTCAGCATCTCGAGTGGCTGGGTACAGGCACACGCCACCATGCCCAGCTAATTTTTTCTATATATTTTTAGTTTTCCAGCTAATTTCTTTCTATTTTTAGTAGAGATGGGGTCTCACTCTTGCTCAGGCTGGTCTCAAACTCCTGAGTTCAAAGGATCTGCCTGCCTCGGACTCCCAGAGTGCTAGGACACAGGCATGAGCCACCGCGCCCGGCCTAAAAAAAAATGTTCTATCCTCCTTCCTTGACAAATATACTTTCATACTAACAATACAAAATATGTGTAAAAACCATGGTTTTTACATGACTGAAATTTGACAAAACATTAAAGATGTTGTATATAATTATAATTCGGCATATTTAGATGTTCTGCTCATGGGCCAGCAATGTTTAGAAGCACACTAAAATAAAAATGTTCATAGTTCATACATTTTTGTCTATTCAATAAAATTTTTCTTTCGTTTCAGCAAAATCACCAATTATGTTAGTATAGTGAAGATTTTCACATAAATTGTCTTCTAAATATAGGAAATATCTAAAGGATTAAAAAATAATAATTGGGCCAGATGCGGTGGCTCACTCCTGTAATCCTAGCACTTTGGGAGGCTGAGGTCGGAGGATTGCTTGAGGCCAGGAGTTTAAGACCAGCTTGAGTAAGAGCAAGACTCCATCTCTACAAAAAATAGAAAAATTAGCTAGTTGTGCTGATGTGTGCCTGTAGTCTTAGCTACTGTGAAGGCTGAGGCAGGAGGATCGCTTGAGCCCAGGAGTTTGAGGTTGCTGTGAGCTATGGTGACGCCACGGCACTCTAGCCTGGGAAACAGAGCAAGACTCTGTCTCCAAAAAAAAAAAAAAAAAAAAAGAAAACAAGTCACCTAAACACGAAGCCAGTCTTCTACCCAAACTATACCACCTCTGAAAGAAGAGTTCAAAATGAATCCCCATACCATGCAAACTCGC
>CAUYRT010006884.1:0-20111 GCA_963574885.1 Lepilemur ruficaudatus
GTAGTCTTTTCTAATTTTTATTCATGTGTGTGTTATGAATTTCTGATCTTGGGGTATAAACTTGTCCAGGCTTTAAGAATTAGCCTATTTTCGGCCTGGCATGGGCGCTCAACGCCTATAATCCTAGCACTCTGGGAGGCCAAGGCAGGAGGATCGCTTGAACTCAGGAGTTTGGGACCAGCCTGAGCAAGAGCAAGACCCCGTCTCAACTAAAAATAGAAAAATTAGCTGGGCATCATGGTGTGCGCCTATAGTCCCAGCTGCTCAGGAGGCTGAGGCAGGAGGATCGCTTCAGTCTAGGAGTTTGAGGTTGCTGTGAGCTAGGCTGATGCCGTGGCACTCTACTCAGGGCAACAGAGTGAGACTCTGTCTCAAAAAAAAAAGAAAGCCTATTTTTTATATCACATCAAAAACATAGTGCTGTGACTGCATTATATATATTTTTAAATTCACAATTTTTCTTATATATTTCTGTATCATACTCACCGAATTGTATCCTCTGAAAATGACTCTTGATATTGACATAGTTTTATGTTTTAGAACATTATACTAATTTTTTCTACCTGTGAGCACAGTAGTCCCCCCTTATGCACAGTTTTGCTTTCCATGGTTTTAGTTATCTGTGGTCAACCATGATCAGAAAATAGGTGAGTACAGTACAATAAGATATTTAACTTTTATTACAGTATACTGTTATAATTGTATTTTGTTATTAGTTATTGTTAATCTCTTACTGTGCCTAATTTCCAAATTAAACTTTATCATAAGTATATATGCGTAGGAAAACAACTTGGTATATATAGTGTTTCATACTATCCATGGTTTCAGGCAGCCACTGGGATTCATGGAACATATCCCCTGTGAATAAGAAGGGACTACCATAGTAGTTTTTTTACAAATCTAAAATAATCAAATATTAGCTTACTAAATGTTAGATTCTAAGCAGACATGACCTGTATGTTGATAAGGCAATTATTATATTTGGACATAATTTCTTTAGAACACTTGAGTTTATTCAGCATATTGCAAACAAAAACTTAAACATTGTTTTCCAGTTAGAATGTGTGTGTGTGTGTGTGTGTGTGTGTGTGTGTGTGTGTGTAGACATAGAATGTATAGGTTGAGCATCCCAAATCTGAAATTTGAAATGCTCCAGAATCTGAAACTTTTTGAGTGCCTATGTGATGCTCAAAGGAAATGCTCATTGAACGATTTTGGATTTTGAATTTTTGGATTTGGGATGCTCAACCTGTAAGTATATATAATGGAAATAACCCAAAATCCAGAAAAATTCAAAATCTGAAACACTTCTGGTCCCAAGGATTTCAGATAAGGGATACTCAACCTGTTTGTCATCAGCTTCACCACCAAGGATGTAAAACCTCAGAATGTATTAGGAATTAGCATAAAAAACTAAAAAGCGGTACAAGTCCTTTAAGTGGTATTTAAATATTACCATCAAAATACAATTCTTTTCCTAACAGAGGACTACACTGAAACATTCAAATGTCTGGCGAAAACATAATTTTCACTCCTTGGATGGAACCTCAACCAAAGCCTTTCATCCTCGTACTGGATTGCCACTTCTTTCAAGTCCTGTAAGTGTTTTTTTCTCTTATTTTGTGCTTAGAACTTGCAAACATATGAAATGTTTATAAATAATTTTGTTCAAATTTTAATTGAAAAAAATTAGATACCTTTAAAATAAATTTCCAGCCGGAAAACAACTTATTTTTTGATAATGTATTTAACAGCTTGGTGATAATGGAAAGAGACTACAAAATTTTAATTGTTACTAAATGTGGGGAAAAAAACTTGATGTCAAATGTATTGGTAGCTTACTGATATCACCTACTGGGTCATCTGGAAATTATATTCATAATTGTTTTTGACTTGGAACCCCTTCACTTAATCATCTTATTTTAAGACATGTAATCTCTCCATCATATATAAATAGATTTATAGATCTGAGTGCAATGGTTAAATGCATCGCTTTGGAATCACACTGATTTCATCCTAGTTGTATGATCTTAGATAAGTAACATCTCTTAAAATCTTAGTTTGTCAGCTGTAAATAGGAGTGATAATGTCTACCTTAGTGTTGTAAGAGTGATTCTTATCATTCCTGGCACATGTTAAGCACTCAGTAGTTAGTTGGTATGGCTGCCATTTCAGTTAAACCTGAGGTAAATAGTAAATTTTGTAGCAGGACTAAGAGCCTGTGTAATTTGCTCTTCCATAATATAGTTTTAGTTGTTTTTTAGCAACTTGAACATGGTATCCGGCATGTGTTCAAAAAACAAGTATTGAATAAGGAATCTTGAATTTAAATGTATAACTTGGACCTCAGGTGTTTATTTTAGAGAAGTTGAAATCTAAACAATTTTTTAAAACTCCAAATGTTTGACCTACCGATGAGTTTTTTTCAAAATGCCAAAGTGATCAAGGAAAAAATGATCAGCATAATGCTAGTGTAAAAAGCACTATAGACTTCTAGTCAATATGATAGACTGAGTTAATACAGAAAGACACTTCTCCCTTTACAAATGCAGAAATTCTGAATGAAATAAAACAACGTCTAAATACATAGTATAAGGGCAAGAAAAGTAAATCTCCAAGTAGTAACTTGGTGTAAATCATGGTCCTCTGGGATATCTGACCCTAGTACAGTGCTAGAGTTTAATGCCCCTCCCAGGGATAGAAGTAAAGGCTGCATGCCTGCAGCAATCTCAGCCAGGATCGAAAAGCGAATTCTTTATAAAGCCAGAAGTGGGAAGGACTGGCCATCCATAAATGGGAGAGCAAAAAAAAAAAAAAAAAATGCACCTATTTACTGAAGGGTACATCAAGGGGCTGTGGAGTAGGTGAGGGAAAAAGAAGCCCCCAAAAGAAATTGGACCTAAACCTAAGCTACCCATAGTAGGAGTTCTAAATTTATGCTACCTCTGAGGTTCAGAAATGTCTAGCTGAGAAATATCCTTAACAACTAAATTGGAACTGGTGAAATCCATTCAGGACTAGCAGAGAAAACGTGAAACTATCCCACATTTATAACCCAGGGCACCAAGGGTTTATTTTTATAGAAAATACCTCTTCCTGAAGATGACCTCAGAGGAAAAAAATTACAAAGCACCTTAAAAGAATCAGGAGGAACAAGAAATGAGAGAATGCACATGTAGGAACCCTGTTATCAGAGAAACCTGAATGAGAGTTAAAAATAATTCTGTTTAAAATGTTCTAAGAGATAAATGAGGACAAAATAAGGAATTGAGATGAAAGAACATGTGGATTTGAAAAGGAACTAAACAGAAATTCTAGACATGAAAAATATTATATTTGAAATACACATGCATACACTTACAGGTGAATTAAACAATACACTGGAATCAGCTGAATAGAGATTTAGTGAATGGGTAGACAAATATTTAGAAAGCACCTATCTATAATGAAGCATACAAAGGAAAAGAGATGGGGCCGGGCGCGGTGGCTCACGCCTGTAATCTTAGCACTCTGGGAGGCCGAGGCGGGCGGATTGCTCAAGGTCAGGAGTTCAAAACCAGCCTGAGCAAGAGCGAGACCCCGTCTCTACTACAAATAGAAAGAAATTAATTGGCCAACTAAAGATATATATAGAAAAAATGAGCCAGGCATGGTGGTACATGCCTGTAGTCCCAGCTACTTGGGAGGCTGAGGCAGGAGGATTGCTTGAGGCCGGAGTGTGAAGTTGCTGTGAGCTAGGCTGATGCCACGGCACTCACTGTAGCCCGGGCAACAGAGTGAGACTCTGTCTCAAAAAAAAAAAAAAAAAAAAAAACATTTGATCAGCAAGGAAGAGAAACACACAGCAAGGGTGAATTCATAGACAGGTTGTAAGATATATCATCTTAGGAAGCAGCTACAGAATTGAAACTCGAGACATGAGAAAATGATGGTGACCAGGACAGGATTAACAGAGCAGAGAGGGCACATATTAATTTAGACATTGCATTGTCCTTATATCATTGTTTCATTTCTTAGGTCAACTGAAAGATACAGAAATTATATGTAGATAAGGAATCAAAAGATATAATAATTTTCCATAACTATAAGCTCTCTAACTTAACATGGTCACATATTTATTAAACAATCAAAATTGGAACTGATGACAGCTTCACCTCCCTACTAACTTTATGTTGCTATCTTCTGTCCATAGGGAGGCTCACAAGTTAACCACAGGTATGTGAAAACTTGCTGGTATGAGGTATATATATCCATTCCTAAACTGAGTTGGAGCTCCTGGCCTTTGGTTTCACCTAAATTGTTTCTAGCTTGCCATTAAGATTGTATCAATGTGCCCAAGAGAACTATAAATACTGATTAAAAAATAACTACCTATCAATCTTCAAACTTGAAACTTAGTAAAACAGAAAAAAATATTTGATTGAGGAATCTGAGCATAAGCTTGCTTCTGGCACTAAACTGTTATGTAATACTGACTTACACACTCATTCAAATGAGTGTGAGTAAGTCTTGCTTTCTCCATCTACAAAATTAAAGGGAAAAAAAGTATACTATCTCTAAGACCACTTCTGAGTCTAAAAGTTTAGAATTTTGAATTCTATGAATAGCATATTGCAGGAACTAAAAGATTTTAGAAGAGTCCTAATCTATCCTTGGTTTTAAATATGATACACTGCACATGAAATTAGGAGGCTTAATGCAGGATCACTGTAGGGATAATTTAAGAGAAAAACAATTAGAAAGCTTCTTCATAAAGATTGATTATAGCTTCGTAAAGTTTACAAAGAAAACCAGTGATCTGATGATTATAATACTCTATATACACATGTGTTCTCTAACAATGCAGTGCTTCCATACATGATCAAAAGCCAACAGGAACAAAAGTTAAGAGGGAAGAAAAAGGATACTAGGAAAAGTCGCCCACATCTAAAGTTTCATCTTTAGGGAAACTATATCAAATCACTGCCAATGCATATGTAAAAGTTCTGTAATAAATATTCAGGGAGCCTAACAGGTATATGACAGAGTTGTAATGTTTGGCCAAATGCTCAATCATCTTCTTTGGATTTTCACAGCACTCACTCAGCTTAAAATTCTGGAGCACAGAAGGGACTCTGACAAAGTCAGATACAGTTCAAAAAAAAAATGTCTACATCAGGCTTTACAGTTTGTAAAATGTACATTATCCCATTTGATCATCAAAAGTCTGTAAAATAGAAGAGTTATGTTATTAATATGTAGCTTTGGTTTTATTTTTTAAACAAATGAGGAAATAGACCCAGAGAAGTTATTTAACTCAAGATCAAACTAAGTGGCAGTGCTGTGACCAGAACACCAATCATCCATCTCAAATCCTATGTTTTTTCCATTAGAGCATGCTACTGTCTTGTCTGACAAACAGAAAAACAACAATGGGGCAAAAGCCATAATATAACAAGGCACTACACTTTACAGTTTACAAAATATTGTATATTACTATCATATTTAATCTCTAACTCTGAAGCGGTACGATTATTTTATAGAACAGAAAACTGAGAGCTTATAATCTGGTACCTAGTTACTGGAAATTGGAAAGTGTCAGCCAATGTGTGGCAGGGGGAAATGATCAATCTTGTCTAGATTTGAAAAGGTAAAAATAGGCCGGGCGTGGTGGCTCACACCTGTAATCCTAGCTCTCTGGGAGGCCGAGGCGGGCAGATCGCTCAAGGTCAGGAGTTCCAAATCAGCCTGAGCAAGAGCAAGACCCCGTCTCTACTAAAAATAGAAAGAAATTAATTGGCCAACTAAAAATATATAGAAAAAAGAATTAGCCAGGCATGGTGGCGCATGCCTATAGTCCCAGCTACTCGGGAGGCTGAGGCAGAAGGATCTCCTGAGCCCAGGAGTTTGAGGTTGCCGTGAGCTGGGCTGACGCCACAGCACTCTAGCCATGGCAACAGAGTGAGACTCTGTCTAAAAAAAAAAAGAAAAGAAAAGGTAAAAATATTGGTCACCAAAGATCATTTACCCACAGATATTGATTGGAGACTTGAGATCACAGTCAATCCCCAATTTAAATAACCTAGTGGATCACAAGTCCATAATGAGTGACTTAGAAATTCCAAGAAGCTTTCTAATCTAAGCCTCCTTTAAAACAGAATCTTATACCAGATTCCTTTAGGAACAATACACATAACTTTAATTAATAATCTAAGGTGGGTCAATACCTTTGAAGGAACAATCTAATCATTTCAAGAGATTATTGAAAAATGTGGGTTTACTGACACTAAAATATTTTATATTTATTACATACACATGTACACACACAATTCAAGCAAAAACAAGAAAACAAGCCATTTAATGAAAACAACTGGAGTTATTAGTGTTACATCAACTTACCACTGAAATGCATTGTAATGGAAGTAGACCAAACCAAGACCATATAAAAAGGCAGCATTCTGTAAAAGAAGTGAAAAAGGGACTTTTAGGGAAAAATATATCTAATATATTCAATGTTATTCATGTAAAATAAGGTATCCAAGATGTTTTAAGTTCTTAAAACTCTATCATGTATTATATTTTTAAAACACTAAAATAACAGTGATGAATCCAATCAACTCAGAGAGATATTGTGGTTTCTAGTTGATCAAACCTGTCCTAAAATTAAAAAATTTACCAACATAATTCTATGGGTAAATCTAAAATAAAAATCAATTCTTCAAGAATGAGAAAATGCTTGGACTATGCTATCCCTATTCTCTATTGCTTGCTTCTGCATTCTTTCTCTGGTTCTTTCTGCTTCTTGAACTGGATTTAATTTTATGTTAAGTATTGCCAGGAGGGCAGTTAGAATTTAAATGCAATACCCAATATAAACCTTGAACATATTTTAGTATTTTTTAAAAAATCATATGCCAAAAGAACACCTAGCCATTAACATTTTGGGCTTTAAACATCACTAACTCCTCTTGCAGTATAAAACAAACAGATGCCAATACCTACCCTCACTAATTTTGACCTCTGGCCTTCAAACAGTAACTAGCTACTTTTCAAAAAGGGCAAATGTGTGACTACCTAGTTGGAGAACAAATCAAGCAAGTCTGCTTTAGTAAATCTTCCCTAAAGAGAAAAAAAAAAAAAAGGAAAGCTTTCATACTTACCTGTATGAACAAGCATCTCTAAATTTCTAAATTTTAAGTCACACATTTTTCTGAATTCTAAAAGTTCAAAATTTTTAAACTATTAAGATGCTTCCTGCCTTACTGTCTTGGGTTGCATTTCCCAAGAAGCAGAGCCCGAGACAAATGTTTTAGTACAAATAGTTTGTTTGGGTAGTTAGCACAGGTAGGAAACACCTGTAAGGGAACAGAGAAGTGAGGCAGGGAAAGAAAGGAAGCCAATAAAGGATGCATTGTGCAGCCCATTACGGATGTGAGCAACTGGGATTCAATACTGGGGATCTCTGGGAGACAGTGTGGAACATTCCTCAGTCATCGTTCCCTAGGGGTGAGGGAACTAGGTACTTATCCCACAACTGCTGTCAGTAACTGATTTGAGGAAAGGATAATTGATGATGTTTAAAGCCCAAAATGTCAACAGCCTAGTGACTTTCTTAGCACGTCTTTTTTTTTTTTAATACTAAGCTTTGTTCTAGGATTCCAGTGTGCTTTTCCTTTGAATTCTAAGTACCTTTCTAGAAACACTTAAAAAAAAAGTTTAAATACATCATAAAATGCAATAAATATGGTAATTTAATTCCACTAAGTCCTCATTACCCCCACTTTTCCCAATGAGGAAATTATGCTACAGGGGTATCCATAAATTCCCAGAGTCACAAAGGTCTCAGACAACATCCATTTCAAAAACTCACATTTAAATTTTTTTAAAAATTTAGTCAGACCTGTTTTTAATCAGGATCATTTACTGTCCCATCCCCTAGATGCCAGGGTCAATACTTGAGGGTTGAATAAGACAAACTGAATAATATATACTTCACTCACTCTCAAGAAGTATGCAATCTAGGGGGTAGGAGAGGAAGCATGGATATGGATATTCAGAATGCAGAAGTAGGGGGTAAAAGAGGAAGCATGGATATGGATATTCAGAATGCAGAAGTAGTTAATTCAGAGTCATGAGGTATTCACCTAGAAAGTCAAGATTTGGAAGACAATGGCGGGGGCGGGGGGGGGTGGGGGGCGGTGGACGGCAAGGAAGAAGCAAGCCTTGGGTAACAACATCTTTCACCAATTTAGGCAACTGCCCAGAGAAGGTGGGGTGGGGTGGGGTGGAAATAGAAGTTTATTGCTGAGCATTTCTGCTTTTGGGACACACAGTACATTCTCCCAACTTCCTTACTTTGTTCATACTTCATCCTTCTCCCTCTAGGACATCTTACCCTATCCCTGCCACCCTAAATTCTATAAATTATTCAAGATCTATTTAAATGCCATCTTCCACATGGGGCTTTGCTGCTCATCCCATCTGAAACTAGGGGGATCTTTCTGACCTCTAAATTTGGTGTTAGTACAATGTTTCTATCATCTGACATTACTATGTAACAAAAAGAACATAGTTTTATGCAAAACACCATCATCATCTCTTTTTAAAGGTTCTAACAACCCTATAAGGTGTTAGAGGGCTTCATTTATAGAATGAAGAAACTGAGGATCAGAGAATAAGCAACTTGTTCAAAGAGACAGGTTCGAAGTAGCCGACACAGGAAATGAATATATTATTAGGTCAGCCCCCAGAGCTCACTCCTAACTACTGTATTTTTGTTATTTGTATACTGACTAAACTGCATCCCATCAAACAAAAATGCCACAAAGACAGGAGTGCTAATCATGTGCCTGTATTCCCTGTCATCACCAAATACAGTGGTATACTTTCATATAGCAGATGCCCAAAGGTTTACTAAATCAAATCACCCAGTATTTAAGTCTGTGTGCTCAGTTTCCTTAGGTGAAACAAAATTAGTATAAGGCATGGTCCCTATCTATTTACTAGGGGCTAAATTTCATTGTTCTATAACAGCAAACAAAGTGATTTAAATATTTATCGAGCACCTATTATGAGTCACAGCAGAGTTACAGGCACTGGGCAGATAATAATGACAGGATTCAGGACTCACGACCCCAAAATATAGCATCTTGGCATACTGAATACTTAAGCTGAAGGAATTTGATAAACAGCATGTGCAGGAAGGATTTCCTGACCTTTCCCCACCATTCTCCCCTGAAGCAGGTCATAAGACCCTCATGTGAGAGGTGCTTTCCCTATACCTATTATCTCTAAAGATGAAAGGACACAGAAAAGAATATGAACAAACAGGTCTTGTTAAAAAAGGTATTTTTTTTCCTTCCCTACAGTAGTGAACATGTCATTATACATTCGTCCAAACCTACAGAATGTACAACACCAACAGTGAACCCTAATGTAAACTGTGGATGAGGGGTGATCATGATGTGTCAATGTAAGTTCATCAACTGTACAAATATACCACTCTGGTGAAGGATGTTGATAATGGAGGAGGCTATGCATGTGTAGGGGGGGCAAAGGGTATATGAGAAATTTCTGTACCTTCCTCTCAATTTTGCTGTGAACCTAAAACTGCTATTCTATACTTTCTACGCTGTTAAACCACCGCCGCCAC
Organism: Lepilemur ruficaudatus; assembly: GCA_963574885.1. Classification (NCBI taxonomy): domain Eukaryota; kingdom Metazoa; phylum Chordata; class Mammalia; order Primates; family Lepilemuridae; genus Lepilemur; species Lepilemur ruficaudatus. The sequence continues at coordinate 9,632 of CAUYRT010006884.1, forward strand.
CACCACCACCACCACCACCACCCCTTTGTTGATATATAAACCTTCATCTCTGGTTATTCAGAGTTACTCTCAAGTCCAACTCTCAGTACAGGGTAAATAAACTTTGACTTTTTTCCTATTAATCTGTCTACAGTCAGTTAATTTGCAGGCCCCCAAATGCTAGGCCCAAATTGGAAAAGGAAAAAGTATTTTCACCCAACAGTGACAGGAAGCAACCCTACGTAAAAACCAGATTGGGCAAAGATTGGTGTGGCAGTCATGAACACAGCAAAAGAAATGAGCTTTAAAGACCAGAGTAGAGTGCCAGTAAGTTCAAGATCAGAACACTCCCACCCCCCAACTTGAGGGCAGAGCTATTTTCTATTCACCAGAATTAGGGTTTTTTTGAGGAAAGTTTAGACCAACTGCCCTAGCAGTAAGTAGCACCAGTGAGAAGACAATTGTTTCCCAAAGTGAGGGAGGGTGTTATCAAAAGAAGAGAATGTTAGTAAAATTAATGGTAAAGCTTCTGAAATTTTTATTAGACAAGATAAAAGTCAACAGCATTCATTTAGGGCAACTACAGTAGGCCCCTCTTATCTGCAGTTTCACTTTCCGCATTCCAAGTTACCTGCAGTCAACCGTGGTCGGAAAATATTAAATGGAAAACTCCAGAAATAATTCATACGTTTTAAATTGCATGCCATTCTGAGTAGTGTGTTAAAATCTTGTATCTTCTTGAGCCATCCATCCCGCTCAGTCCCACCCCATCCTGCCTCAGACATGAATCATCCTTTTGTCCATCCCCATCATACCCACACTGAATATGATACCTGCCTGTTAATCACTTAGTAGCCCTCTTGGTTTTCAGATTGAAAAACACAGTAATATATAGATAGGGGTTAGTACTACCTGCAGTTTCAGGTATCCACTGGGGGCCTTGGTACATATCCCCCATGGATAGGGGGGACTACCTTAATTAGGCTATAAATGATGAGATCATCAAGATATTGTTGTAATATTACCAATTTGGAGATGGAATAACAATTTGATTGTAGCTACCACCAAGCATCCCATATTCCAGTAATCATCTTTGAAGACAACTGTACTTTTATGCTAGGATATTAAGAAATAAAATCATGCCAAATTATGAGAAAAATATCAATTGTCTTAATTGTATTGTGCTATGACACTAATTCCACAAAGCTAGTGATACACAGTGGGGGTTGGGGAAGGGATTCTGCTATTAAGCCTATTGGGGAGCTCAAAAGGTGGGAAGGGGGCGGCCAGGGAGAATGAAGATTATGGAGACATGAATTTCCAAATTCTTTCTGGTTACCTCCGTCTGTTATATATACTATAAATACCTGAAACTACAGTGAATCTTGCACTGAACAAAAGTGTCTGATGCTCTAATGGTATATTGCAGTGGTAGCAATCTTACCAGTTGACTATGCCAAAAAGTAATCCTATTTTTCTTCTCTCATCCCCTCCCCACCAATAAACTACTTTCATTCTATTCACAAAACTTACTTTACAATCTAAAAATCTTTGAATCTATCCCCCCTCCATTCCTACTGCCTTTCTCTAGGTTATTTAGGATCTCAATTTTATCTACCTGGCCTATTTCAACAGTTTCCTAACTTGTCTCCCAAATTCTAGCCTCTCCCTCCATTTCCCCCCTTTCAATCTGCCTTCAAAACCTCTGCCAATGAGCTTTAAAAAACTCAAACACGAAAATGTCAAACACTTTCTATTTTAAACTCCTCTGAAAAGTCCCTGCAACCTAGCCTGATTTATAAGGGCCTTCATTTTATGACTCTTGCGAAATTTTCCCAATCTCATAGCCACCACTTTAGTCAGGACAAATAACATGCAGATCTATAAATAAAATATGCTCTTATACATTTCTATGATTTTTAACCATGTTTGGTTCTTCTACCTGAAAAAGCCATTGCCACCTTTCCCTCAACTCACTTCTTAATCAGGCAAATTCCTATCCATCCTTTAACACAACACTCACCTTTTCCTTCTAGAAGTATTATCTGACACATTTACAAACTCAGAGTTATGGTTTCCAATACATGTTTCTAAGTGAATACTCATATCTATTACAGATATTCTGTTTATCTCATCCACTAGAATAAGTCAATAAATGGTAGAGATGGAACACAAGTCATGCCTAGGCACATGTAAGTAATTGACACATGTAAGTTATTTAGGAAAGGTTTGCTGCTGAATAAATCAACCTTAGTCTTTAATAACCTGTGAAACATTTTTCATCAAGGAATTTGATACTTTGCTGATTCAATTTATACCAAATCGCTTCCTTAATATAGTTTGAACTATCTTCTGGACATTAAAAGAATTTTTCTACTTATAATAACATAGCAAAAGAGGTTGGCTAAAATTCACTCACTATATATATGCACATCAAGCCCAAAGTTACAGCACAAAAAAGCTTCCAAAATGTGTGTGTAGTATTGCATAGCAAGCTTCATTAGACTGTAGACGCTATCAGACTGTGGTCAGAATCCCAGCCTTGTCATTTACTAGCTGAAGACTCATGAAACAAGTTAATTGATCTCAATGTCTTCATCTTTGTAAAATAGAGAAAGCAGTATCTCTTTTTCATAGAATTGTTTTGAGAAAATAAATGAGACAATACATGTAAAATAGTTCAAATACTACCTGGCATTTTGGATTTCTGTGACAGACTATTTTGCAAAAACATATGTAGCTTTTCTTACTGTTTTACTATCCTAACTAGTTTCACGATCAGACAAAATAAAGATATTTCCAGTCTCCCTTGCAGCTACGAGTGCTTGAGTGCTCATGTTACTAAGTTCTCACCAATGAGATGTGCATAAAGGGATGTGTACCATCTCATCATTCCCTTAAAGAATAGGGCTGTTGCCTTCTGCTTCCTCTTCCTCTGACCAGCTCCCTTGAATGCAGAACCAGCTCCAAGGCATCTGGGGCCCATGCAGTCAAGAGTAACACACTATCAAAAGGAAATTAAAAAAAAAAACCACAAAGACCTGGGTCCCTAAACAGCATCGGGGAACAAAGTTGCCTTACCACCAATAGAATTTTAGAGATATTAAACAATCTCTCGTTTAAGCCACATTTTAAGTCTCTATAATATGTATAATACATGGAATCCATATCCTATTTAATATGCCATCACACATAAGCCATCATGTCTTCAAGTGTGATTTCTAGAAGTGGAATTACTAGGTCAAATGGTATGAATGTTTCAGGGTTATGTTGCTGCATATTGCCAAATGCCATCCACAAACTGGTTCAACAATACAAGTGATTATATCTAAATCACAAATTAAAGGATTTTTTAAAAAAAAAATGTACCAACATTTTCATTCACATTTTCTTAAATTATGGTACAATAACTAAAAATATGGTCAATGGCAAACAAAATATATTGGAAAATCCTCCTGATACAAAACTATCAAACATGTTAGATAAAATATTTTAAACCCATCTTTATAAATGAATGGCTGAGCTGGCAACAAAAGGAAAAAGGCCAAAACCTTTAAAATGGAGAAATATGGAAAGGTAAGCAAACTCCAAAAGCCAATAAAATACCCTGAGATTTAGAGCTTTCATTTCAATAGCCATGTAAAACAGAAGACAAATTAGGCATCACACAGAGTTGTATCCAAGATTTTGCACATAAATCTGAGCCCCTGGGGGTTCTTTTTTAGTAAAACACAGCAAAACACAAAAATAAAATAAAACTTTTCAAAAACATCCAGTAAAGCTAGAAGTCAGTGGAAAGTCAGTATAAGAGAAAATAAATAATGAAGAATTGTTTATGCAAGGAAAATATATTAGAACAAGAGTAAAATCGTTATTTTCAAGCAAACAAATTTATGTTATGGAATTACAGTATCACTGAATCTAAGACCTCATCAAATTTACAATGCATCTTATTTTATGTACCACAAAGAAAAAACCACTTCTAATTAAACTGTGATTACACTTAGAATTAGCACTTAAAACTATTTTTAGTGAAAGATGAATTTTTATCACATTTTATTCTTTTTTTAACACATAAAGGAAAATGTAAGTGAAATAAATTTATTAAGATATCATAAGAGTAGAATCCAATTCCTCTGAGTCGTTTTACAAGCCTGCTATCCATACCCTCATCCATGTTTTTCCAGGGAATATAGACTTCTGAACCAAAAAAATGGTGGTAATATAGCATTTCTTAGATTATTCCACTGTTGTCTATAAACTACTCCATTTCTCCAAGTTGTGATGCTGTCACTTTTTCTATCTTTCCAGAAGGTGTCAACATAAAGTTTTTAGACAGCAGTCAAAACTCATATTTCTTCCTCAAATGCGCCATAAATGATTTGTCCACTGAAACAACAGGGTACAGCTGTATAATCATGCCAAGAGGAAAAATACAAAGTTGAGTAGCATCAGCACTGACAACTACATCATGACAACCAGCTGGCCAACAGAGATTAAAAAATGCCATGATTATCAGACATCTTGACCTAAGGAGTTAAACTAAGAAAATATGTGCATCTTTGAATGAATAAAATACAGGCCTTTTAATTTGTTAGGTGACAAAAACGTGACAGGTATTTAAGGAAATATTCTTATTTTGTACAGAGGTATACAGAATATTAAAGGTTGAAATGTCATACCATGTGTAATTCACCCTGAAATACTCCCAGGAAGGAAAACACATATATATGGAAGGAAATGCTTAAAATACTTTTTGTAACCCCTGATGAAACCAAGTTGGGAAGGCATTAAAAACCATTAAGCAAATAGTTGATGGTTAACTACGGGGTAAAAGAAATACAAGAGATAGAGAAATAAACTAAACTAAATGATACCCCAAAAAAGCTATATAACAAAGCCAGAAAAAGGGTCACTCTGCAAGACAACTGAGCTGGTCTCTTTAAGCTAATAACAAAAACAAAAGAACAAAAGGGGTGGGGGTGGAGGGGAGATCACCCTAAAAAAGACACAAGAAATATACCCAGTTCTAACTTATGGTCCATCTGGACAAAAAGACTATAGAAGATGCTTCAGATTAAATTAGGTAAATTTTTCTCCATACATATGTATGTATATATAAAAGAATAGGATAAACCCAAAGAGAGTAAGAAGGAAAAAAAATTGGAGAAACTGAATTAAAAATGAGATTAAGAAAACACTAGAGATGATCAACAATGCAAAAGTTTTATTCTTTGAAATTACTACTAAAATTGATAAACCTTTGATTAAAACCAGGAAGAAAAGAGAAGGCATAAATAAATAAAATAAATATCAGAAATGAAAATAAGGGCAATGCAAAGAGACCCCATCTCTACAAAAAATAAAAATAAAAAAAAAAATTAGCCAGGTGTGATGGCATGTGCCTATAATCCCGGCCACTCAGGAGGCTGAGAGATAAGAGGATTGCTTTGAGCCCAGGAGTCTGAGGTTGCAGTGAGCTGTGAACATGCCACTGTATTCTAGCCTGGGCCACACAGGGAGACCCTATATCTTAAAAAAAAAAAAAAAGAGAGAGAGAGAGAGAGGGAGAGAGTGAGGGAGGGAGGGAAGGAGGGCGGGAGGTGGGGAGACAGAATGTAGGGAGAGAGGAAGGTGGGAAGGGAGGAAAAAAATTAAACTCAGCTGAGGCCCCCAACCCCTGGCACAGCCCAGTACCAGTCCCTGGAAAAACTGTCTTCCATGAAACTGGTGCCAAAAAGGTTGGGGGCTGCTAATAAAGGACCTAATTATACATATATAAAAATTTTAAGTGTATGTGACCAGAGACAAATGTGTCAGAGACTTATAGGTTAAAAAAGCAGCATTTAACTGGAAACGAATAAAATCCATAGTATAAAATCTTCCCACAAAGAAATACACCAAGACCAGATAGTTTAACAGGTTGGTCTTATCAAATATTCAAGGAACAGTTTTTATAAGATTATACTTAGCTACTCCAGAAAATAGAAGATGGGAAACACTCCAAACACATTTTATAAGATGTTTGTAATACTAATAGGAAACAAAATTATTAATTACAAAAGTAGGATAGTGTACATAGAAAATCCAAAGTAACATAGTCAAATTACCCAAGTTAGTAAAACCTAATGAAGTTGGTTGATAAGTTTAACATGTAAAAGTCTACTGCAGCTCCATATACGAGCAAAGATTAAAAAAAAAAAAAAACTAAAATAGCATTTATAGTATCAATAGAAGTGTAAGATATAAAATGCATTATTTATAAGACATACAAGAACTTTATGGGAAAATTATAAAGCTTTACTGAGAAAAGACATTAGTTTCTTTAAGATGACAGTTTTTTAAAAAGTACAAAATCAGTGCAATTCCAATCCCTGAAAACCAACTGCACTTTATTTATTTTACTTTATGACTCTGACTTCCAGCACTATAGTATTTGACTAGATACTGGATAAAGAATGAGACAAATCTAAGACTTTAGATCTGTGCTAACTGTTGCAAACCAATTTATGATGTGGCCCTTGTCTTCCTTTTCCCTATTTCAAGTCCTATAACATAACACCCAAAAATCATGCCGGTCTCTACAAGAGGGTCTACAAAGCATGGCCAGCCAAATTCTTTCTTTAAGGCCAGAGAACTATAATAAAAATGACTTTCATATAAATGATTATCTAAGTACTTATATAATACCCAATTTTGCCTCTTGGCCCACAAAAAACTAAAATATTTATTATTATGCCCTTTAAGAAAAAAGTTTGTAGACCTTTGCTCTAGACCAAGAACTTGGTAATTCCCTAAATACCTACTGTACTTCCATGTGCTGGCTCAGTTCTCTTCTTGGAAAGCCTTTCCAGATCTTGTATTTGGAAAAGTCCCATTAATCTCTTCCCTCAAGTTTCATCTTCTCTGTGAAGTCTTTCCTAATGTCCAGGCTTTCCCATACCCCTTACACAAAGACGGACGCTTCTGCTTCCCTCATAACCCTCAACAACTCTAATATATCACTTACCAAAAAATTATTATTTGTTATCTCCCTCAAAAGAACATGAAAGAATAGGAGCTATCTTACTCATTTTAGTATTGCCAATAAAACCTTGTCAATGAACGTAAAAGCCAGTTAGTGACTGACATAAATAGTGTAATAAAAACAGTCACGCAAAGGTCAGAAGATGAACACAGAGTCCACTAGTTTATCCACCATCTATTTGTGCTGACTTGAGGCCTTCCTTATCCACCTGAATGCAGATGTCTAGTCCATAAAGTAGAGGGATTAGATTAAAATTACCAGAATGTGCTCTGCTTCTAAAAATTGTAAAATTAAAAAAGAATATAATCCTTATTCCCAAATATATTGCTTTTTAACTTTCCTGATATATTCCTTAAAAGGTCTCATTTTCTGGATGTCCTCTGCCTTTCTAGGCAAGAAAGTTTTTGGTTTTTTTTTTTTTTTCAATTAAAGCATTAAATTTGTAGAAATATTCACAGAACTGTGTTAATTAGAGTTCTGTGTTCTCTACAAGTTCTAAATATTTTCATGTTACGAAGCACTCCAAGAATGATATATTTAAATACTCAATATATTTCTAAATTTAAAACATAAATTTGAATTAGGAGAACCTTGAGTTTTACCATTATAATAATTCTCTCTTCAACATCTCTCTCCTACCTGACATTAATTAACCCATAATCCCACATGAATAGAACATTAAGATAAAATAAAACCATACAGAAGAAAACCTACCTAATCAGTCCCAATTAAGGGAAAAAAGGCCAGCACAAATTTCAGAGCTGGTAAGAAATACAACATTACAATTTTCAAGTATGTACTGAAATGGGCAGGAAAATGGTATTATTTAGTGAACCTGTTTTAAGAACAAGAATTGTTTATAATTAAGCATACTGAAAACATATGTAAATCAATCTCTACAAGCTTTGAGGTCTTAAAATACTACTTGAATCCTCTTCAGCAGTGATATTATAAAGCCCCATGATATCCATATTTACACAGATATAGACATGCATATATGTTAATTTACTGATTTTTTTCAGTGCCCCAAATTAAATTTTAGCCCAACTCTATCAAAGTCATTATAAAATTAGGGTTTTTAAAAAATTAATGAACTGATCACTGTTTTGAAAAGCTGTACCTAAAAGTACTTTGATCAATCAATGTACCAAAAAAATACATTCTGCATATCTTGTAATAGGCCAATTATTCTTTTAATTTCTTTCTTTCGTTTTTTTGGAGACACAGTCTCTCACTCTCGCCCTGGGTAGGGTACAGTGGGGTCATTATAGCTCGTTGCAGCCTCAAACTCCTGGACTCAAGCGATCCTCCTGCCTCAGCCTCCCAAGTAGCTGGGACTACTGGTATGTGCTGTTGCATCTGGCTAATTTTTCTATTTGTAGTACAGACAGGGTCTCACTCTTGCTCAGGCAGGTCTCAAACTCCTGAGCTCAAGCAATCCTCCCGCCTCAATCTCCCAGAGTGCTAGGATTACAGGCGTGAGCCACCATGCCATACCCCAATTATTTTTTTAAAACTGAAAAAGACTGTTCTCCATCCTTCCATGTTTCCATTACATTTAATCAATGGTTCTATTTAGATAGGCACTGCTTCCATAATTTAAAACCTTTTCTTTCTTTTTTTAAATTCAAGTGGAAAAAAATAAGTCTTTTTTTATTTAAAAATTCACAATTACAAGCAGAAGAATATCACAGACTGTTTAAGCAACTACACAAGGTGAAAGTCATCAATAAGCACCAGCACTTCACATTTTAACATAACCTTACAGTCTTCTACTTGTGTACTGAAATACATAGCAGCACTAACGGTATACATATAATTTTTGGTTCATATTTCTCTTTTATACCATAAACCATAACAGCAATTTCTAAACTTTTGTAACTCATAAATGAGTTTAGGTTTTGTTTTTTCATTATTCTGACATTTCTACATGGTCTACAGAATAAATTATTACTGCTTTTATTATTAGCTTGCATTAGAAAACTATTTATTATAATCACTAATAGTCATGATATAATGGTATGATACAATAGTCATAAGAGGACTGGCAAATATTCACCATTTCACAAATGACAGTGTCATTGGTACTAAAGTAAAAAAAATGTATGATGCCAAAAAATAAAAATTTGAATTATATAATAAACATTATTTGGTCTTGACATTTTAAACAAAAGTTAAGATTTAAATTCTGGATTACAGATCAACAATCCCAGTCATCCATTCCAAGTTCCAGAAAGTTCTTTAAAAACCAAGATTTATCATATGTCAACCACAAAGTATTTGAGTAGGAAAAACCTAAGATCTGAACTGACAAAAAGTCTTCCATTACTTACCAACTTAATAAACCTAGTCAAACTATGACTGTAGAAATGTACAGTCACATGTTGCCTGTGGGAGGCCGCCCCAGGAGCCCCAAGGAATATTATGTAACATGGCAAATGCATTAATACCTTTCTGAATTCCAATAAAAAGAAAACATAATCCTGTCAATTATATAAAATTCTGGATGCAAGAATTTCAGATGAAGAACTGAGGACTTGCAGTATGGGAAATCACTTTATATTTTAAGATCTAACTATAGAGAATACATTTGAAGAGATGAGGGTGACTAAAACTCAGGGAGATTTATCTCAGTCACAATTCAAAAATCAATCCTACACTCACCCTCATCAATTTATGATCCACTGTGGATATAAATCACACAAAATATCACCAAATCATAAAAATAGAAAATTATACCAAAAAAAATCACTGAGTCATGAATGTGATTCCTGATCACCACCAACCATGAAACACGTTTACTGGGTCATATTCACTGGATCACAGATAGAACCGTCATATCATTTATTGATGTTTAAAAAAAATTAAAATGAGTAGCATTAATATTTTTAAGTGGCAGCTGTACAGGTGGCAGTTCCTAGAGGGTGGTACACCCAGAGAGGGCATGGAGGCTCCATGACCCTTTCTCACATAACTTCACCCTATGCATCTCTTCATCTGTATCCTTTATAATAAACCAGCAAACACATTCCCTGAGTTCTGTAAGCCCCTCTCTGGAGGCCCAGACTAGAGACTGACATCAGAAGTGAGGGCAGTCTTGTAGGACTGAACCTTCAGCCTGTGAGATCTGATGTTATCTCCAGGTAGACACTGCTAGAATTAAAATGAATCATTTCACTGCAGAACTGACTGCTTGGTGTGTAAAGGAAAACCCCCACATATTTTGTTACAGAAATGTTCTGTGTTGTGAAAGTACGGGAAAAACTTAGTTTGTTTTTTCCTATATCCTCAGACCATTCATTATAAAAACTGTGGGGAGCTGTCCTGAAAACGGGAGCCTTCGGGGATGTGCTTGCTGCCCAGAACACTGGGGTCCTTGGTGACATAGCAACTGCCCCCAGGCCTAGCTCTCCCATCTTAAGTGCACCAATTGTTCCATAGTATAGGCTTGAATAAGTAGATTAGTTGATAAGT
>CAUYRT010006886.1:0-33383 GCA_963574885.1 Lepilemur ruficaudatus
GCCACCATGCCCGGCTAATTTTTTCTATATTTTTAGTTGTCCAGCTAATTTCTTTCTATTTTTAGTAGAGACGGGGGTCTTAACTCTTGCTCAGGCTGGTTTCGAACTCCTGACCTTTAGCGATCAGCCGGTCCCGGCCTCCTAGAATGCTAGCTAGTTTTGCAGGCATGAGCCAGCCACTGTGCCCGGCCTTCATTCCTTTTTTTTTTTTTTTTTTTTTTTTTTGAGACAGAGTCTCACTTTGTTGCCCGGGCTAGAGTGCCATGGCGTCAGCCTAGCTCACAGCAACCTCAAACTCCTGGGCTCAGGCGATCCTTCTGCCTCAGCCTCCCGAGTAGCTGGGACTACAGACATGCACCACCATGCCCAGCTGATTTTTTCTATATATTTTTAGTTGGCCAATTAATTTCTTTCTATTTTTAGTAGAGACGGAGTCTCGCTCTTGGTCAGGCTGGTTTCAAACTCCTGACCTTGAGCGATCCACCCGCCTCGGCCTCCCAGAGTGCTAGGATTACAGGCGTGAGCCACCGTGCCCGGCCCCTTCATTCCTTTTTAATGGTTGAATAATCTATTGCATGAATGTGCCACATTTTGTTTATCTATTCATCAGTTGATAGAAATTTGGGTGGTTTCCTGTTTTTGGCTGTTATGAATAATGCTGCTGTGAACATTAGTGTCCAAATTTTTGTGTGACTATATGTTTTCATTGCTCATGAGTATATACCTAGGAGTAGAATTGCTAGGTCGTATAGTAACTGTATGTTTAACATTTTGAGGAATTGCCAGGCTATTTTCCAAAGTGGCTGCAGCATTTTCCAATTTCTACCAGCAGTGTATGAGGGTTCTAATTTCTACACATTTCACCAACAGTTATTATCTGCCCTTTTTTTTTTAATCATAGCCACCCTAGTATGAAGTGGCATCTCATTGTCATTTTGATTTGCACCTGCTTAATGGCTAATAATGTTGAGCATGCTTTCCTGTGTTAATTGGCCACTTGTGTATCTTCTTTGGCAAATGTCTATTCAAAATTTTTGCTTTTTCAAAAAAATTTTTGTCTCTTTGAGTTATAAGAGTTCTTTATTCTAGATCCTAGATCCTTACTAGATATGGGATTTTCAAATATCTTCTCCCATTCTGTAGGTTGTTTTTTTGCTTTCTTGATAGTGTCCTTTGATGCATGAAAGTTTTTAATTTTGGTGAAGCCCAATTTATATATATTTTCTTGTGCTTGGGATGTTACATTTGAGAAACCATTGCCTAATCCAAGATCATTATGATTTACACCTTTGTTTTCTTCTAAGAGTTTTATAGTTTGTAACTTTTTTGTAATTTTCAGATTGTTATTGCTAGTTTATAGAAATACAGCTGATATTTAATATATTGATCTTGTATCCTGCAGCCTTGCTGAACTCACTTATTAGCTCTGGTAGTTTTTTTTAATGTGTGTGATTCTTTCAGATTTTCTATATATAAGGTCATGTTATCTGGAGATGGAGGTAGTTTTACTTGTTTCCTATTTTGATGTCTTTTGTTTCTTTCTCTTGCCTAATTGCCTGGCTAGACCTTCCAGTACAATGTTGAATAGAAATGGTGAGAACAGACATCTTTGTCTTATTCCTGATTTTAGGGAGGAAAGCTTTCAGCCTTTTCACCATTAAGGCATCTAATAAACCCCCCCCCCCCAGTTAATATCACACTTATCAGGTTGAGGAAATTACCTTCTATTTCTGGTTTGTTGAGTGTTTCTACCATGCAAAGGTGTTGGATTTTTGTCCAGTGCTTTTTCTGCATCAATTGAGATAACCAGGAGAGTTTTTTCCCTCATCTATTCTCTTAATACTGTGTATTACATTGGGAGTTGGGAGTATAAAGAGAGTGTAATGCAGAATGATAAGTCCAAGCATGAACCGTAAAGCAGCCATTGAGAGTGAACTACGTTTGCATTTGTGGAAGACATCTTCCCACTCCTGAAACAGGCTTCTTTTTTTATTTATTTTTATTTTTTTGAGACAGAGTCTCTCTCTGTTGCTGGCGCTAGGGTGCTGTGGCGTTAGCCTAGCTCATAGCAACCTCAAACTCCTGGGCTCAAGCGATCCTCTTGCCTCAGCCTCCCACGTAGCTGGGACTACAGGCATGTGCCACCATGCCTGGCTTATTTTTTTCTATATATTTTTAGTTGTCCAGCTAATTTTTTTCTATTTTTAGTAGACACGGCGTCTTGCTTTTGCTCAGGCTGGTCTCGATCACCTGAGCTTGAACGATCCTCCCGCCTCGGCCTCCCAGAGTGCTAGGATTACAGGCATGAGCTACCTCCCCCAGCCCAGGCTTCTTAAAAGTACTGAAAAGATACTATCTTCGTCCTAGTCTTTAAGCCCTTTCTGTATTTGGAAGGCTTCTGTGTTAGTGTGGCTTTTTAAAATGATTTTTGCTTCATCTTGCTTATAACATTAGTTGCTGTTGTCAGCCACCGTTACTTTACTGCAGTACATGAACCTGTGCCTGTATGAGTTAGTGGTATAGAAATGTTCTCCCTAGGCAAAATCAGCACTCACCAGTGGTCTTATCTGCTGTATCCTTCTGATTGGGCAGCCCCTGTTGAGTATAATGGTGTTGGTGGGGCTTTGTCCTACCTCCTGGTGATCTGAAGTCTTTGATTACCAATACATGTGTTCCTCACTGTATTCATGCATTGTTACATAATGAAAGCAAACTAGAATCACTTCACATGCAGGATGTGTGCTGTAAAACTTTGACCTTTTTATAGAGTTGGTAATAATAATAAACTGCATGACAGTGTGGCTTATTTTTCTTACCAGTCCTCTTGGCACTGTCCATACATGCTTTGCTTCCTGTGCACAGTGCCTTTCAGCTTGTAACTTAACTGGTGATAAATAAAACTTTGTTCTTTGACTGGGGTATGAAATTGATTCATAGGGAAACCCACACACGTGTTCAGGAACTGTTGTTGAGGACAATGAATAAAATGATGATACCATTGGACTTCATGGGGTTAGTGATACTATTTACAGAGAAGGGAAATATAGATAGGCAAAAGAGCAAATTGGGAGGTAGGGAGAGATGATGAACTCACTTTTGAGCCTGTTGAGTCTGCTGGAACTATGGAAATAGAAGACAGCAGTTTAGGAGCTTGATGTTCAGTAGGAATAATAGGGATGCCAGGGTTTGAGATGAACCTGCGTTGGTGGATGAGATGGTGTTAAGCATGAAAAGAAGAGGATCTAGGCAGAACAGTGGAAAACACACTCAGAGTGTGCGACCCAAGAGAAATGAGCAAAGGATTAATTTGGCAAGTAAGAAGAAAACCAAGAGAAAGATACTGCAGAAGCCAAAGGAAGAGTGAAACTTCATGGTGTGTGCCACATGTTGCAGGAATAAGGGCCAAAAAGAGACCACTAACTTGGGCAAGTAGGTGAGCATTAATTAATATGTCAGCAAGAACATTTTAGGAGAAAGGTGAGGATGGAGGAGGCCTGATTGCAGTGGATTGGGGAATGTTGAGAAATGAAGATGTTGAATTTGTACGTGTAGACCATTCTTTCGGAATATTTCCGTTCCTTTTGGATTAGAGATGGAGCACATACAAATGGAAAACCTGGGCATGTTTATAAGCTGAGATAAGGAAAGGGAGACATTAACATATGTGGAAACAGATGTCCACAGAGTCCCTGGGAAGGGATGAGCTCAACTGCCAGGTGGGATGGGTTTGCCTTGAAAAGGCACAGGGACACCTGTTTGTCCAAGACAAGAGGGGAAATAATCAGTAAAGGCAGGTATTTCTGGAATGGATGGGCGAGAAATTAGGGTATTCATGCCTGATAATACCTCTCCTTTGTGGGATGGAGAACTATGCTCTCTACTGTGGGAAATGGGAAGGAAGTGGGAAAGGATATCAGGAGAGTGCTGGAGGCAGCCCTTTATAAGTAAGGCTTGGAATAGGCAGATTTGATGATAACCTGGGGTAGGCCATCCTCTTACCTAGTTGTAAGCATGAAGCAACTGTCAGAAAGCAAATAGAAAAGCATGAGCACACACATATGTATATTATTTTCTTTTTTCTCTTTTAGGAACAGAAATGAGTAAAAACAGCTGGCCGGGTAGGAGAAGACATGGGAGAAGACTCTATCAGCGGAACCCTTGGTTCAGACTACGTGATTCTAATGAGAGGCAAGTATGCCGGGGCTGAAGGGCCAACTTGTGCCCAGTGTTGTTCTGGCATTATCTATTACATCTCGTCCCAGACTCTGTGTGTGTGTGTGTGTGTGTGTGTGTGTGTGTGTGTGTGTATGTGTATCACTGGGGGCTTGTCTGAATGCAGATTCTGATTCTGTGAATCTGAGATGGGGTCTGAGAAGAGTCTGCAGGGCATGTTGCTGCTGTTGGTCAGCCCACCACACGGAGTAGTGGGGAGATACCAGAGATACCAACACACTCTTCTTTCTTTACAGAGTGATCATCACTTCTGGTCAGAGCATTAGCCATGAGGCTAGAATTAGATGTCTGAAACAACTGGAGAGCCATTTCTCCACATTGTGGGCTTTATATTTCAACCAGTCTTTATGGAAACCTAATTTTATTCAGTCTAAGTCTTGGGAAAAGGATATACAGTCATGCATCACTTAGTGAGGGGGATATGTTCTAAGAAATGCGTTAGACAGTTTCATCGTTGTGCAAACGTCATAGTGTACTTACACAAACCTATATGGTGTAGCCTAACAACACGCCTAGGCTATATGGCACAGTCTACTGCTCCTAGGCTACAAATCTCTACAGCATGTTATACTGAATACTTGGCAGTTGGAACACATTGGTGAGTATGTGTATATCTAAATGTACCTAAAGATAGAAAAGGTACAGTAAAAATATGGTATAAAAGATAAAAAATGGTACGCCTATATAGGGCACTTAACATATATGGATCTTCAGGACTGGAAATTGCTCTGGGCGAGTGAGTGATGAATGAATGTGAAGGCCTAGGACATTATTATACATTGCTATAGAATTTATAAACACTGGACCCTTAGGCTGTGCTAAATTTATTCAAAAAAATACAGTAATTGTGCTACAGTGTCACTAGGCAATAAGAATTTTTCAGTTCCTTTATAATTTTAAGGGACCACTGTCCTATATGTGGTCTGTCATTGACTGAAACATCGTTGTGTGGCACATAACTGTAGGGTTATATATGTTTATGTAGTAAATGTGTATATATTAATGATATACTACACAAAAATGTATAAATAATAATACAGTGTCAGCAGTGCAGTGGCTCACTCTTATAATCCCAGCTACTTGGGAGGCTGAGGCAGGAGGATCACTGGGGTCCCAGAGTTTGAGGTTACAGTCAGCTGTGACGATGCCACTGTAGTTAAGCCTTGGCAACAGAATGAGACCTCATCTCTAAAAGTAAAATCAAATGGACAAGAGTCCATTACATGGTGGGTCTCATTAGGTGCAGATTCCCAAACCTGGCCTGTATTGTAGAAAGATCAGTTTGTATGTTTTGTAAGGAGAACCGTGGATACTTTTTGGGCCCTAGGCCCTTCCCACAGGAGCACATTGTGAGCAAAATGTAATCTGTGGAAGAAGAGAGTCCCAGCTCGGCTTTGGCAGAGTGGCGTGGAAACCTGCTGGACAGCCACCGTCTGGGTTCCATGTGGAAAGAATGGAGCAGCAGTCCTTGGACTAGAAACACACATTTGTCATGACACTTAATCCTTCGTCTTCCTGCTGATCACAGATGAGCTGCCTCATGAAACTCTGGGCCATGGAAAGGGGAATAAATAAATTTCCCCGAAACTGTGCATAGCATTAGTATTTATAGAAGAAAGAAAATGTTCTTTCCTTCAATCTCGTTTTGCAGTTTGTGTTCCTTTTGGTGTATGTGGTGGGGTGGGGGTGGGGGTGTTCTTATTTTTACAGTGAATTTTGTTGGGATTCTAAAATAAGGTCTTGCTTTATCATCATATCCTTAAGCTTATAATTGCCACAGAAGCTGCTTGTGACTTTACACATTGAGTGTGTTAACATGCCTCTATCCCAGTATTACTGAGCAAATTATCTCTGTCCCCTGAGCCCCAGTTTGTCTGTAAAGTTGCATGGGCAAGTAAAATTTAAACTCTTTGTACTACTGAATCCAATAAAGAATGAAATTCACCTGGCTTTGAAACTGCTGTTAAGCTGACAAATGAGCACAGCTGGTAACATTCTCATTGGCAAATTTCTGTTGTTTTTATCTGAAAAATTCCAAAAGACCTCACAAAATGCTAAAGTGAGGAGAGGAGGAAATTACTGTAACATGCATCCTCTTTTTAAAAGAAAAGAAGCCAAAACCTTGCCCTTATTTTGGTGTATTTGTAATAGGGATTAGTGCTCCCCAAGGAATCAGATCAGATAGATGTTCAGGAGGGAAGGCTGCAGAACTGTCTAAATAAAGCCTCCAAGTCAGAGAATGACTGGGAACCCAAGCCCTGAGCTGCAGGTTACTGCCACTGTGTGTCAACAGGTATGACCCAGGAGCACTGCAGAGCACTCAGGATTCTGGTCCTGGTGATGATGAGTCCCCATCAACCTCATCTGGTGTAGCCGGAAGTTCTTCCGTGCCAGGTAAGGCAGTTTGCTTGGTAGGGCTCCTCTGGCCTTGCCCCTGGGGAAAGGTGAAACCTCATCTTGCCTTGTCATCTGGCTGCCCTTCCTCCTCAGCCATGGCTCAGATTGTGTCTTTGTATCTCTTCACTTGAATGGATATCACCAGCCCATTCCTGGCTTGGGAGGAATTCTGGAAGCAAACTGAAACACTCAGTGAAGGAGCTGAGTGCATCAGGAACAGTGATCCTGAGGCAAATGGTCTCCCCCAGGACTGAATTCAGTCCAGGATGGTGCCTGACAATGGCAGCCCACCCTGGCCTGCAGAGGACAAGCAGCTGTGAAGGGTGGTAGACAGGCCACTGGGTTCCTTATGAGGTGGTCATTCACAGTGTTTTAAGTTAGTGAATGTAGTTTTTTTGATTGAAGACCTACCGGGGTATTACTTCGACCCTGAAAAGAAACGCTACTTCCGCTTGCTTCCTGGACATAACAACTGCAACCCCCTCACGAAGGAGAGCATCCGGCAGAAGGAAATGGAGAAAAAAAGACTGCAGCTGCTCGAGGAAGAAGACAAGCAGAAAAGGGTAGGTTCCACACCCCTAGGGTTACTCTGTCCCCTCTTCTCCTGCCAGCACCCATCCATCCACTGCTGAAAGGGGTGCCAATTAGACACCCCTGTGACAATTAGCTTGGCCACCTTAGGGAGTATGGCCCCAGATTTTCCTAACAAAAAAATGATGAGAACAAGAACAGGCAAGAAATCCCTTCCCCCCACCCACCTTTTCTTGTTTGCTAAGTATCACCATTACTAACGTTTTGTCATTTCCCAGGAGAATCTTGGGGAGCAGTGAGATATTATTTCAGTAACTGTCTATTTCAGGTAGAAAACCAGGATGCGTAGTTTTGAAAAGTGATTTGCGATGCCACAGGCAGTGCTGAAGACAGGCTTTAGGTGCAGGATATTCTGTTGGTTGTGCGGGCAGTAGAACAAAATCCTGGCCCACAGGTGGAATGGGGAGTCTGGTGCAGACCTGAGTTTCCAGTCCCATTGCCATGTTCACTAGCTTGGTGGCTTCATCACCCCAGGTGTGGATGGAGGGGGAGATAGGACAGAGAAGCTGAACAGACTTTCCAACTACACACGTACTTTCTTGTGCTGGGCCTTTTTTCCCTCTTATCAAGGAGTGGAGGCTTGCAAAAGACACCGTCATATTTTTATGCATATAATTTATGCCCGTTTGGTACCTATTTCTTCATTGCATCCTATGGAACTAAAAACATTCTCTGTTATCCTTTATCAAAATAAATTTTCATTTATATATATATATATATTTTTTTTTTTTTTTTTTTAAGTTATAAAATAGCCCGATTGGGATTTAATGCATCTTCCGTGCTGCGAAAAAGCCAGCTGGGTTTTCTCAATGTCACCAGTTATTGCCGGTAAGACAATGCCTCATTGTTATGTTTTGTCATGAATGTTCTTTTCCTGTTTCTTCCATGGTCCAAGAATCCAATCAGGATAGACCATGTAGCTACGCTGTGAGAGTCTTCACAGTTGAGAGACTCCGGTTCATAGCCTCTGTCTGCTGCTTAAGCTAGTCCTGAGATACTCATTCTCTCTCTAGAGCAAGGGAAGGAGAGTCTTGCAGGAGGCTAGGGAGAGAGAATGGGGATTTAGGCAGAAATTACTCAAGTTGTTTACTCTCTGTTACTCATAAATGATTTGTAGTAGAGGTCCTACATCTTCTTTCCTATGAGATTTCTGCTTTCTCTTACCCATCTAATGAGTTGTCACCAGAAATGGGGCATTATATGGATGTATATGTAATAAACTTTATCAAAATACTTGAGACACAATTCTAACTAAAACCCTATGAGATAGGTTGATACTTCCCTCCCATTTCCTGAAGAAGAGACTGAGGCTCAGAGTGGAGTGGATTTGGTCAAGGTCAAGCTAGAATGGTGGAAACTGTCTGACTCTTAACATCTAACCTCTAACCCTGTCATCTGCAGCACTGGCTGTATGTGGGCAGGTGAAGAAACACAAGCATTTGAGATGCTTCCTGGGGGCACTGCCCTTCTCACCTTGGGGCAGTGCCCCCTTCAGGGAAGGCTAGCCATGCAGGAGGTATCAGGCAGGTGCTAAGAGAGAATGAGAGATCTGTTTTTCACCCTAAAATAGGCTTCATCCTTAATGGGAAAGTAGCTGTGCTGTGGGAGAGGGAAAGAACAGCAGGGTGGGTGGCCACATACCTGGGTGCATCGCAAAAGCAGCAGTTGTGCTAGATGTAGAAACAGGTTCCTCTAGTTCCAGCTCTCTTTAAGTCTGTGAATGGACTACCCGGTTCTTTGTTTGAGACAGAGTCCTGCTCTGTTGCCTGGGCTAAAGTGCCCTGGTGTCAGCCTAGCTCACAGCAACCTCACACTCCTGGGCTCAAGCAATCCTGCCTCAGCCTTCCGAGGAGCTGGGACTACAGGCGTGCGCCACCACACCCAACTAATTTTTTACATGTTTTTTTAGTTGCCCAGCTAATTTTTTCTGTTTTTTAGTAGAGACGGGGTCTCCCTCTTGCTCAGGCCAGTCTCAAACCCCTGACCTCAAGCGATCCTCCCACCTTGGCATTCCAGAGTGCTAGGATTACAGGCGTGAGCCAACATACCTAGTCCCACCCAGTTCTTTGTTTTCAATTTCCTCAGTGTTTTGTGGGGAAACTCAAATTCAGATTTTCTGGAATTTTGCTGAGCTGCATTGCTGACAAGTAACATGGAAAGAGCCAACTAGGAGAAGGGGTGGGAAAGGGCAGAAACCCCTGGATCATCTTCACAGATGTCAGTTATGGCATCCATGCTCTCCCTTCCCTCATTTCCTTCTGCAGTTTAGCCCATGAGTTGCGTGTGAGCTGCATGCAAAGGAAGAAGGTCCAGATTCACAGCTCAGATCCCTCTGCTTTGGCAAGTGACCGATTTAACCTCATACTGGTGAGTGGAGGGGGCAGGGACATCTGTGGATGCTGGTGTGGCTGCCACTACCTGAATGCTTCATGGCTTGGTGTTGGTGGTCATCAAGCCTAGCTGTGTAGGAGCCGAATGCCATGAAAGTGGCAGTGTCTTTACTTTACCATCCTAACTTGCCCACCAGTTACCCACTGGTAGGTGCTGAGCTGGCAGGGCAAGCTGTGCTGTGACCATCACCACCTCTACTTCAGTGCCTCATTTGACACTAGAACCTGGGCCCAGCCACAACCATCACAAAATAACTTCTCCTTGCCTGTGTTGTGTATGCAATTGAAAAGGTACACAGTGGACCAGGGGGCTTCTAACCTTTCCTAAACTGGGGCAGGATTTGATGTCAAACCTAAAGCTCCAGTGTGCCTTCAGTAGCAACTGGGTAGTGACTCCCTCGCTTGCTGCCCTGACCTCAGTGGCAGGGGCCTGCAGGCCTGTGTCCCTGGACCTGAACATCAGCACATCTCCAACACATCATTTGCAGGGAGTGGAAAGTCTTCTGCTTTTGGTTAGATCTGAGCTGGAAGCCGAGGACAGGGAAATGTTGGCAGATACGTAGAGGGTCCACTGCCAACAAAAGAAGCATGACGGTATAGCCTGCGTGGCGAGCCCTGTCCTCCTGGAGGCCAAGGGAGAGCCAAGAAGAGTGAGAGGAGGACACAAAAGCAAAGAGAGCCTCAGCCCAGTGCCCTGCCAGCAGGAGCAGAGGCTGATACTACACATTGACCCTTGAGCTTGTTGCGGAGTCCTCTTGCCCCAGGGACCTTGGCAGTAGGTCCCTTTCACATAAGGTGTGTTGGGGGACAGGGCCCAGGTTTTCTCCTGCAGCTTTGCTCTCCATGTGTGTTTTAAGTATAATCTGACCTGAATCAGGAGAATATTTTCTTATGGTGGGTTCCCCTCAGGAGCCCCTTCCCTAGGATAAAGCAGGTAGGGCCGGTGGAGGGTCAGTGGTGTGTAGAGTCTGGTGTTGCACTCGCTGCCTGAGCCCCTTGATCCACATGCTCATCTCACCGTATACAAGCTGTGTGTGCGACCCGCTGCTCCAAGTTACAGGTGACTCTGGCTGGCTGGTGTGACCAGAGACCCAGGAAAGGCAGTTTGCCACCCAGAGAGCTGTTTTTCAGATCTGACTGTAGTCACTGGTAATGATTGTTCCAGGAATGTAACTGTTCTTCCCGAGTGTACTTGCAAAATTCACCAGCACCCAAACCTGTGTGCATGTGTATATATTTATTAACATATACAAAGCACATAAATATAGTTTTTGCTTTGAAATAATTACTGATCACATCATGTTTTAAAATGAGAAAAGATTTTTTTTTTTTTTTTTTTTTTTGAGACAGTATCACTCTGTTGCCCACGATAGCGTGTCATTGGCATCAGCCTAGCTCACAGCAACCTCAAACTCCTGGGCTCTCAAGCGATCTTCCTGCCTCAGCCTCCCGAGCAGCTGGGACTACAGGCATGTGCCACCATGCCTGGCTAATTTTTCTATATATTTCTAGTTGTCCAGCTAATTTCTTTCTGATTTTTAGTAGAGACGGGATCTCACTCTTACTCAGGCTGGTCTTGAACTCCTGAGCTCAAACGATCCACCCACCTCAGTCTTCCAGAGTGAGAAAAGAAAATCTTAAAAATAGCTCACATCCTAAGGTAGTCTTTTCCTATTGTGCTTTTTATTCAGTGCAGTGTTTTTTTCCTTGGCGGTAATCATCATGCCTGCATAATAGGAACTAGCATTTTCTGTGTTGCTACATGGCTTTCATGATGGCACATGACACATTCCTCTAGGTGTATGCTGGGACTCTCCCAAACCCAGTTCTGAGTGGAGTCTCAGATCTGTGCAGATCTCAGACTTCTTGGCCTTGGCTTCATACTGCCATCCTCATCCCTGCTCTTAATTGTTGGACCAGACTCCTGCTGTTTTTGCCCAGAGATAGCTATGCTGAGTAGGGGAGACTTAGGTTGTCTCCATGCTCCCTCATGAAGAGGAGCTGTCACCTAGTGAAAGTGCACAGAGCATGGGGCCAGGAGAGATGGGCAGGTGGTCCTAAGAAGCCCACCCACCTCAGCTTGGGAGGTCACCAAGTGCCCACTGCCCTCCTCTAGGCGGATACCAACAGTGACCGGCTCTTCACAGTGAACGATGTCAAAGTTGGAGGCTCCAAGTATGGCATCATCAACCTGCGCGGTCTGAAGACCCCCTCACTCAGGGTGCACATGCATGAAAACCTCTACTTCACCAACCGGAAGGTATATTGCCCGTCCCTTTAGACTTGCAGAACATTTGCCTTTGGGGTGGTCGACCAAGTTTAGAGTAGAGAACTTTGGGAAGAACGCAAGCCATGGTTATCTCATTTTCCCAAGGGACAAATGGATTTCTAGTTTCTGAGAACCCTAGGGGAAGAAAAGGGACCAAGGAGTTTCTTGTCTTGGAAGAGAATGTTAATTTAGACGGTTGAGGTAGGTGGAGGCCATGCTTCTTTAACTGGTTGTAAGGATCTTCCCTCCAGGAGGGTCAAGAGTTGCTCTGAAGGGGGGCCCACACCAAAGCATAGAGTTCCTGGGTCATGGGCCACGGTGACCATGGCCTGGATGGAGGGGTCCTGCCATATGCACCAGGACAACGCATCAGTCAGCCAGTCTGGCCAACCCTGAGGTTTAGATAAAACTAGGAGCTCCCTATCGATGGGAGCAACCTTTAAATTGCAGTGGGGTGATGGCTGCATCTGGGAGAAGCTATGACTTTTTGTTCCTTTGGGACATGAGCCACAAGACAAATACAGGTTGAAAATGGTTTCTGGGTAAGGTGAAATACAGTACACCTTCAGAATTAGGCTTGTCCCTTGCCATTGTAGAGAATTAAGTTCTGCCTGCAGGGTATACCAAATATAGCAAATATCTCCTTATTGGACCCATGGTGGTGTTGAAGGACTGAATCCTGGGGGTTACTTCCTCCCTGTCCTGTTCAAGTCCTACCTGGCAGAGTAGGCAGATCCCTGTCCTCAGAATTTTTGTTCCAGCCCATTTGAAGAGGAGCAAGACCTGAGGAAAGAAGTCACATGTCCCCACAAGTTATTCTGCAGGAAAACATTTTACTGTTTCTCTCCATCCATTGGCAGTCAAAGCAATCTTTCCATCTTGCTGTGTGCTTCCTCACCAGGTGAATTCTGTGTGCTGGGCTTCGCTGAATCACTTGGATTCCCACATTCTGTATCCTTTGGCAGATGAAGACATTTGGCGGGCAGGCCATGCCCTGATGTGGACCTTAAGCATCTGTGGGCTTTGTGAAATGGCATCTTAGTGGCCAGGGCTGGGCCATTCTGTACTTACATCTTACTT
The DNA here is from genome assembly GCA_963574885.1 of Lepilemur ruficaudatus. Taxonomy (NCBI): domain Eukaryota; kingdom Metazoa; phylum Chordata; class Mammalia; order Primates; family Lepilemuridae; genus Lepilemur; species Lepilemur ruficaudatus. Next base: position 12,961 of record CAUYRT010006886.1, read on the forward strand.
TTTAGAAAAAAGCAGTGGTCCTGGGCGAGGTGGCTCATGCCTGTAATTCCAGCACACTGGGAGGCCAAAGCAGGAGGATCATTTGAGGCCAGGAGTTAGGGACCAGCCTAGGAACATAGCAAGACCGTGTCTCTACAAAAAACTTTCTGCAAAAAAGCAATGCACCTGAGTAGAAAACAGGCATTCCAGTAGAGCACAGAGAAGCAGTTGAGGTCCCGTGATGGCCGTTTCTCAGGATGGCATTGATGTTACTATGTGCCAGACACTGTTCTAGAACTTGATGTGTAAGTGGTGGAGACAGGATTGGAACCCAAGCAGTCTACTCTTGAGCCTGCCCACTCTCCCACTGTGGCATGTGGCATCAGGCGCTGGGGTCAGTAGACAGACCCAGTATTCATGCCAGAGAGTTGGTGCTTTAGTAGATTTAAAAAAGCAGAAGGGAACAGTATAGCCTTGGGAAGGAACCCTAAATCTTCCTAGGTTAAGGAGGAAAGCAGGAAGAGTCCTCCCAGGGGAGGTTGGGGTTAGGGTCAAACAACGGTGTTTTTCTTTGGCATTGGAAGTGGGTCTGTGGGCTCTGGGCCTACGGTGCCCACCAGTCATGGCCTTTTCACAGCACTTATCGCTCTAGTCTCTGCCTTCCCAGAGAGCAGTCAGAGATTTTTTGCTAGGAGCATAATAGTGCAGTGTCATGGTGCCTGGGTCCTTCTTCTGGTACCCTTGGGGGCTCTTGATGCTGCACAGGACTTGGTTGACCCAGAGCCACATGTCAATGACTCTTGTCCTTTGTTCATTCGTGTACTATATGAGTTTTTGACGATCACTCGTGGCACTTAACACCTATGTCATGAGTTGTCATGAGATTAACATAGTTAACTTCTGTGGATGCCCTTAGCATGGTTTCTGGCACATCATTGAACCTGTACAAATGATTGCTGAATCAGAACCTTTTTTTTGACCAGGCTCGGTGGCTCACGCCTGTAATCCTAGCACTCTGGGAGGCCGAGGCGGGCGGATAGCTCAAGGTCAGGAGTTCAAAACCAGCCTGAGCAAGAGTGAGACTCTGTCTCTACTAAAAATAGAAAGAAACTAATTGGCCACTAGAAACATATAGAAAAAGTTAGCCAGGCATGGTGGCGTAGTCCCAGCTTGTAGTCCCAGCTACTTAGGAGGCTGAGGCAGAAGGATTGCTTGAGCCCAGGAGTTTGAGGTTGTTGTGAGCTAGGCTGATGCCACGGCACTCCAACCCAGGCAACAGAGAGAGACTCTATCTCAAAAAAAAAATAGAAACAAAAATTTTTTTTTTTAATGTGTTTCACAGCACTCTATTTTAAACAGTTTTAAAGCCTAGAGTACATTAGAGATCTTGATTATAAATTCACTGTAAGGCACAAAACTGTGCTCTATAAATTGAAAGTTTTACATGGCCTTCATTTGATCAGGCTCTGTAGAGCTAACAGGCTGATGGGACTACCTGTTACTATGATGATCTAACCAGAGGACAGAGAGGCTAAGCTTTGCAGAGAAAGTAAGAACCTCACTCTCATTTCTGATCTTAAAACACCATGGTGTGTTCTCCTGTTTCTTTCTATGGGCTAAGAAGAGGATAACAATCCATATAATTGGGTTTAAAGAGTATGATCTGTTGTAGTTTGATCAGTGACTTGTCCTCTGCTGGTTATTTTGGGTAATCAGGCTTTTGTGCTAAAGATTTTTTGTGCTTCTACTAAAGTTCATAGAACTTAGAAAGTTCCCCTTTACAAAAAGGGTTACCTTGTTCAGACCTGTACTCTGCATTTTTCCCCCCAAGAGTGGTAGGAAGTTAGACTGAATTCTTTCTCCACTTACTGGGCCCTTAGTTAACCTGCGACCTGTTAAAGGATTAAATCTGTGATACTGATCCCATAAGTACTGTACAAAGTTTGAGTGTAAGCTGGGTTTCAGCCTTAGTAACTAAAAGTACATATCCTGCTTTCTCCCACATCTTTGCCCTCTAAACCCAGAAGCAAAGGTGGTTTATTTAGGAAGCAACAGTGTTCTCATTTGTAGTTTGAAAAGCCTTCATATACTAGAGATGTTTAACATAGAGCTTACCACCCAAAAGGATATGTCACATACACATCACACATTCAGATGGTTAAGAGTGTTGCTTGGTGGTTTTGCAGATTTTTGCATTTTTCAGTGAGGTATGTGTGTAGTCATCTAAACAACATCTCTTGAGCATATATAATGCCTGTGCAAGGTGCTAGGGATAGGCTGCTCAATAGGTAATCAGTCTGTGAGGGAAATTGTGAGGGAGGGATTCAGGAGTTGGAGCAGCCTTCCTAGAAGGTGATAGCCACATAGGGGAGGAGACAGGAGCTCCTAGGAGAAAGAAGAGTCAAGAGAGAGCTTGATATGGTTGGAAACAGTTTGGCATCCATGACGTCTCTTGCTAAGTAGGGCCTTTCAAGACTGAATCCTTGGGGTTGTGGGATGCCCCTGGAGGATTGTGATTGAGGAGCCATTTATTTAAACAATTCCTTTGGGGTGGGGGATAGACTGGCGAGGGTGAGCCCTCAGACAGAAGGCTGCTGCAAGACTGGAGGGGCATGAACTGATGCAGTAGGAATGGCAGAGAGGGACTGAAGGAGACAGGCTTAGGTTCTAGCCCATCAATCTGGTGATAGAAGAGCCAAGGATGGACCTCCAAGAGACAGGTAGGTCAAAGGCCAAGAAAGAGGGTGTCGTGGAAATCGGGATACGTGGCCACAGGGCAGGACTGGCATGTTTGCCTCAGATCTTAAAACTGTCGGTTAGACGTTGGTGAGAACATTTTACTGGAAAACGAGGATCAGGCCTGGATTTCAGTGGGTTGAAGAGTGAAAGAAAGGTCAGGAAGTGGGGATAAACGTAGGCTCCTCGGGAGAGAAGTTTGGCTGTGAAGGGAAAGGAAGAGAAACCAAATGAACCAGAAGACAGGCAGTAGGCAGTCCAGTACACAAGCAGGCAAAGGGTATAAAGAGGCAACTCAAATAAACAGAAACCCAAATGACTATAATCATACGACTCATTACACCCACTTGTAGTGAGAGAAATGTAAATTAAAATAATAATGAGATGTCATTTTGTACCCATTCAGATAAGGAAAAATTTTAAGGGCTGATAGTGCCCAGTTTTTTCAAAGGTGAAGAATCAGGAAAACTGCTGGTGTAAGTAAATTGATATTTTAGGTTGAAGATGTATGCTCCCCTGTGACCCCACATTTCTATCCTAGGTACAGACCCTAATGCAGCATGTTCAGATTGCAGGTCATGACCTGCCAGTGAGCCCTCAAATCAATTTATTGAGAAGTATTTTTTCTTAATGAAATAATTAGAAAATAATCAATTTCATATCTAGTAAGGGTAAATATTTTATGAAACTTTCCAAATATTTTTGTGTGTATATTACATTTGAATGTAAAATGAAACTCTTACCATGGGTTTCAGAAACACTGCCTTAGAGAAGCTCCCACACATGGGAGTGGGAAGCAGGGCGACAAGAAGAAATGTTTATCCTGGTAGCAGAGCAAAGAAACTGAAAACAACGTAGGTGCCTATTGTGGTATATACTATGTATTGTTCATGGTATGTTCACAGTTGATCCAGTCTGGTATACAGATGAATGGACTGAAATGATATACATAGCATAGATGAATCTAGGACAATGGAGAAAGAAAGTTGTAAAAGAGTCTCATTGCAGTGCCCCTTCCATATGTTTAAAAACAAGCTGGCTGGGTGCAGTGGCTCATGTCTGTAATCTCAGCTAGCAGGGTGGCTGAGGCAGGAAGATTGCTTGAGCTCAGGAGTTCGAGACCAGTTGAGCCAGAGTGAAACCCTACAAAAAATAGAAAAATTAGCCCAGGTGTGGTTGAACCCCTGTAGTCTCAGCTACTTGGGAGGCTGAGGCAGGAGGATCACTTGAGCCCAAAAGTTTGAGGTTGCAGTGAGCAATGATGACACCACTGAACTCTAGCCTGGTGACAGAGTGAGACCCTGTCTCAAAAAAAAAATTTAGCTGGGCATGGTGGCACGTACCTGTAGTCCTAGCTAATTGGGAGGCTGAGGTGGGTGGATCACCTGAGCCCAGGACTTAGAGCTGGCAGTGATCTGTGATTGTGCCCGTGCACTCCAGGCTGGGTAATAGAGTGAGTCTTCATCTCTGGAAAAAAATAAAATAATTAAAACCAGATGATACTATGTATTGTTTATGGACAAATGTACGTACTGCAAGTATTATAACATGGCCTCGTAGAACTTATACCAATTTGAAAAGGGCAGTTCCAGGTAGAGGAGAAGGGAGAATTGGAGTGGGAAGGGGTCAGAGAAGGCTTTTAATTGTTTCTGTGACTTTTTTTCCTTTAAAAAATATCTGAATCTGGCCAGGCGCAGTGGCTCACGTCTGTAATCCTAGCACTCTGGGAGGCCGAGGTGGGAGGATTGCTTGAGGTCAGGAGTTCAAGACCAGCCTGAACAAGAGCGAGACCCCATCTTTACTAAAAAATAGAAAGAAATTAGCCAGACAACTAAAAATATATAGGAAAAAAACATTAGCCGGGCATTGTGGTGCATGCTTGTAGTCCCAGCTACTCGGGAGGCTGTGGCAGGAGGATTCCTTGAGCCCAAGAGTTTGAGGTTGCTGTGAGCAAGGCTGATGCCACGGCACTCTAGCCCGGGCAACAGAGCCAGACTCTGTCTCAAGAAAAAATATCTGAAACTAAGTGTGGAAAATGTAAACACGTGTTACATCTGGATATTGGGTGTTACTCTCTGTCCTACTTTGTGTGTTATATACGTTTTTGAAGGGTAAATGTCTGTTCTTCCTCCCAGAGGTGGGAGCCTTGTACTTGACTGTCCTTAACAGCTTTTTCTAGGCTGTGCCTCATGGGACTTGCAGAAACTCCAGGCTGTGCCACCCTGCTCCCAGCATCACTGTTTGTCAGTAGTCACCCAGGTACAGGGTCCTTTTCCTTTGCAGAAATCAGTGCTTTTAGCAGGTCTCTGTCCTGTCCCATGGGAGTTGCGTGGGGGTGGCTCAGAGAGGAGGTGTGGGAACCGCAGGCTGGCTAAGCTGGAGTCAGCTCTCACAGGGTAGGGACACTTGAGAAGCACTGTGGGAGGATTCCTTAAGCCTGTCCCAGGATTAGTACTAGAAGCATGTTTGTTTTTACAGTGTCTGCTCCTTTTTACCCCTTTTGGGTCATTTCAGCAGCCAGACTAGTGTTAGAGTGTATTTAACCAATGCAGGAGATCAGAGCATTGATTTGGATTGCCTGTACGGATCATTTAGAAGACATCTATTAAGCTCCGAGTGCTCTGTTGTAGATACAGCATTTCTGGCTGAAGGCAGTTTGACTACTCCTTCCTGGTAGCATTCTACATACTAAGTTTTCAGTGTTTTAGAGAATTAGGGTCAATAAGACAAGGATTAGGCCTCTAAGCATGCAAGCCGCAGGCAGACCTGGCACAGATCCCAGCTCTTCCCTTTACCAGCTCGAACAGGCTGCTGAACCCCTCTTTGAAGTGAAGACAGCACCACCCCTTTAGCTTCCATGGAGAATGAGATGAGCTCGTGCACACTTGGCCCCGTGCCTGGCGTTTCATCACACAGCAAGCATATGGGACAGGAATGTGTCTTATCACCATTTTACAGATGAGGAAACTGAGGCAAAGATAGGTTCAAAATTTGCTTTACAAAACCAAATTTTAGTATTAGAAATCAGTATAGTGGTTCCCGTTGGGGAGGAGGTAGTAATTGGAAAAGGAAAGTGAGGGTAGCCTTTGGGGTACTAGGTTGTTTTAATTCTTAACCTGGGTGGTGAATGCATGGCTGTATTTACTTTGTGATAACTCACCGAACTAACTACATCCTTAGGATTTGTGCCCTTTATCAGTGCAAAAGTTCAGTTTTAAAATGTTTTACTTGAGATCACATAGCTGATAGTGTGATCTGGTAATGTGACACTACACTGCCTCCCTGATAGCTGTTAGTGCTGTTAACTACTGGGAGTGTGAACATACATTCCCTCTCAGAATAACCACCTCTGAGCCAGGCAGCCCAGCTGAGTGGGGGTATGTGTGTGTGTGTCTCTCTCTCTCTCTCTCTGTCTCTTCTCCCACAGAACCCAGAATGGGGCCAAGATATAGACCCTCAGAGCAGCTCAGGGCAGATATGGGTGTTTTCCAAATCTAGTGGTTGGTGGCCTACTGAAAGGACAGCCATGTTCTACATTTTCTGATCCCCTCAGCAGGAGTGGACCGGCTTGGCATGCTCTGCAGTTTCCGGATCCCTGGTGCCTGGTCCTGTGCATGGTCCCTGAACATCCAGGCAAATAACTGCTTCAGTACAGGTGAGCCTGCCTCCACAGGTACCCATAGAAGAGGGTTTAACAGACCTTAAGACCCTATCCAGGGCCAGGCTCGGTGTTTCATGCCTATAATCCTAGCACTCTGGGAAGCCGAGGCGGGCGGATGGCTTGAGCTCAAGAGTTTGAGACCAGCCTGAGCAAGAGTGAGACCGCGTCTCTACTAAAAGTAGAAAAACTTAGCCAGGCGTGGTGGTATGCACCCGTAGTCCCAGCTACTCGGGAAACTGAGGCAGGAGGAACACTTGAGCCCAGGAGTTTGAGGTTGCTGTGAGCTATGCTGACGCCACAGCATTCCAGCCCAGGCAACAGAGCAAGACTCTGTCTCCAAAAAAAAAAAAAAGACCCTATCCAGCAGTCCCTTCCCCCAGACTACACGTGACACTGTCTCACTGGCCCCTCTTTGTCTCTGCCAGGCTTGTCTCGGCGTGTCCTGCTAACCAATGTGGTGACGGGGCACCGGCAGTCGTTTGTGACCAGCAGTGATGTCTTGACCCAGCAGTTTGCTCTCTTGGTTGGTTGGATTGGGAAGGGTATAATATAAAGTTTGCCCAGAATGGAAATTTGGCTGGATTCAAATTGGATTCGCCTGTATGGCATTTAAAAAGAGCCTCAGAAAGGATTAACAGGTCACTTTGTAAATATGTCTGAACCAAGTGAAAATTGGCTGATCCAAAAAGGCCTGCCTAAGCTGGCTTTAGAGAGCTTCCTCTTTAAATGAATTGTTAACAATTCTTGGGTACTTGGACCTAGCCAGCAGGACAAACCATTTTTAAAATGTATAAATTAAGTACCAATTCATAGCACTTACTAGTTTCATACACAGCTTTCAAGTTGTACATTTTATATATGAAAATCAAACTCCTAGTCATTACTATATTTCAAAGGCTTGCCTGTAGAAATCGCTATCTTTCTTTGAAAGCAGGGAGGAGGGAGTCTGCTGACCTACTTTGGCAGCAAGCACAGAGTTCATCGTTCAGGCCTTCCTTGGCCCTCTGCCCTTCTAATCAGGACCCCACATCTTACCTGCATCTCTGATCTCTCCTACTCTGCACTCATCACTGCAGCCTTACCAAAGACCTTGGAGACAGGGTGCTATCACTGGGGCTTCAGAGAGAGGGGCCAAAGGGAACAGTATAGCCAGGCGGCCAGCTCCTATGTCCTATGTGCTCCCCACTAGGAGGACACTGGAGGACACAGGGAGTCCAGTGCTTTTCCCCGTTCACAAGGACTCACTTTCCCTCCCGACTCCATTGAGACCCAAAACCTGATTGACACAGGTCCACCCACACCTTCTGACCCAGAGGCTGGGAGAAGGGAGGAAAGGGGAGGACATATTCAGGAGGACACACCCTCCCCAGCCTCAGTGGGAGGTGTAGTAGTAGCTGGGCACCAAGCAGTCTCTTTCCATAGGCTCCTTTGCTATTTAATGGCTGTCGCTCCGGGGAGATCTTTGCCATTGATCTGCGTTGCGGAAATCAAGGCAAAGGGTGGAAGGCCACCCGCCTGTTCCATGACTCAGCAGTGACCTCTGTGCAAATCCTCCAAGAAGAGGAATGTGTGATGGCATCAGACATGGCTGGAAAGGTAGGGAAACACTGCCTTTCTCAAGCCACAGGATCTTGTGGCCCAGAGCCATGCCGCATAAAGGGGTTCTGCAGAAGAGACCCTTGTGCCAAGACATCAGGCAGGGGAAAGGTAGCTGGAGACCATGCAAGTTGTAGGCTATCCCTGAGGGCTGCTTGGGTGAGCATAATCTGGCTTAGACAGAAGAGAACAGAGTTCTCTGGTTACATTCTTTTGATGGACTCCAGGGCTCAGGAGTTCGAGATGTAGACCTTCATGACCTGAAGAGGGCACTGTAGACCACCTCTCCTGGCTTCACACCTCGGGTTCACCAATGTTCCTGCTTCTCCCCACAGATCAAGCTGTGGGACCTGAGGGCCATGAAGTGTATAAGGCAGTACGAGGGCCACGTGAATGAGTACGCCTACCTGCCCTTGCACGTGCATGAGGACGAAGGAATCGTGGTGGCAGGTACTTGAGGAAGGAGGGGGAGATTCCATCCCATCAAGTAATATCTCTTAGGGACCCCAGAAAGTTACCAGAGGGAGAGTTTACTCAAACAGAATTGAATCAAGGGATAGTTGGGTGGGAGACTAGAAGGGAAGTAGAGTTGTGTATTAATAAGCAATGGTATAAACATCCACCAGTTGGAGAGCCTGTATCTCCATGTCAGTAGGCAGACATCACTTCAGAAACAGGCAGGTGAGGTGCTGAGGGACCTGGGTTTGGGATCTGAGTCTATTCATCAGGCCAGCATTGTCCCATCATGCACTGACTTGTCTAAAAACTTGGGCTGCTGTTCTTTCTGCTCACATTTGCACCAGGGGATGCTGAGAAAAGGAGTTTTGGTCATTATGAAGTAACTGATTCCTGGTCCCTTTACCACCATCCCTGTGGATCCCTGAACTGTAGAACAGGAGCAGCTATCTTGCCACTAAATCCCCTGGAAAGGAGTTACCAATTAATTACAGATTTTATCGTTTCTGGGCTATAGAATAATCTGAAAGCATGAAAGATTAGTGTTCTTACATATGAAATAGGCCCTTGACATAAAGGAATATGTTCTCAGTCTTCATGAATCCTCAAGCTTGTTAATATTTCTACGGAAAGTACTTATTCCCCATGAAACGCTTTTGTGGCTAAGAAGTATCACTTTGTTAGAACTTTCTTAGTCTTACTTATTATTCTTATCACCACCAGCACTTAACTTCCTTTTTAAATCCATTTTTCACAAATTTTTATCTCAGAAGAGCTTCTATGTGCTAGAAAATACAGAAGAGCTAAGTCTTTTTGGGGGTGGGGGGGGCGGGACAGAGTCTAGCTCTGTTGCCCGGGCTGGAGTGCCATGGAGTCAGCCTAGCTTACAGCAACCTCCAACTCCTGGGCTCAAGGGATCCTCCTTCCTCAGCCTCCTATAGGCGAACATCATGATGCCCGGCTAATCTTTCTATTTTTAGTAGAGACGGGGTCTGGCTCTTGGCTCAGGCTGGTCTCGAACTCCTGAGCTCAAGCAGTCCTCCAGCCTTGGCCTCCCAGAGTGCTAGGATTACAGGCGTGAGCCACCACTCCCAGCCGAGAGCTAAGCTTTGTGGAAAGGCAGCTGCAGGTAGTCGCCAGCTTCAGTAAGAAACTGCAGCCAGGAGTCAGCCTAGGGGAGGTAGCACCACCATGGTCTTAGAGTCACTCAGGTGGTCAAAATCATAAATGTGAAATCCATTACTGCCCAAGGCCTGCCCTCGTCCTGCTGAAGATCTCCAGTAGCATATATCATACGTCTGGGCTCCCATAATCCTGGTGTTGTGGTCACATTCCTCAGAACTTAAAGCTCTGAAGACTAAGTGGTCTTGGGAACTGAACCATTAAACCAAAAGAGCTCCGGGAGAGTTGTCAACCTGTTCTGTCACCAGGATGTAATGAAGTTGACAGATCTCCCTGGTTACTATTTCATAAAAAGTAAATCAGTTATCTTATCATCTAGACCAGGTGGGCTGGGCTCCCACTTAATAATAAACATTCCTTGACCCCAAGAGAAACAAAATGCCCAGCCGTTAGCCAGGATGCTTGTTGAGCCAACCACGGCATTACATAGCCAACCATTGCTTCTTGTCAGTTTAAATACCTGCACAGCTAGTTACAGTTCTAGAGCACCAGGATGAATCGTTATCAGTAAAGATACTATTAGTGAGTTTGTGTTTTGGCTCCCATAAAATTATGTATGCTTAGCTCTAAAGAATCATGAGGAGCCATGTCTACATGTCCGTAAGTTTCGTTTTGCATTCTCTTGATAACCTGCCTTGTGTCTTCCCTTTTTCATAGTGGGCCAGGACTGCTACACAAGAATCTGGAGCCTCCACGATGCCCAGCTGCTCAGAACCATACCCTCTCCATACCCCGCCTCCAAGGCTGACATTCCCAGCGTGGCCTTCTCTTCACGGCTTGGGGGCTTTCGGGGAGCGCCCGGGCTGCTCATGGCCGTCCAGCGGGACCTCTATTGTTTCTCCTACAGCTAATTCTGCAGAGTGCAGCCAGGAGGAATGTGGATTGACTTGGAGAGTAAAGAGTGGCGTATTACCATTTCTAATGAGGGCATTTTAAGTGATACAGATCCCATCCATCTGGCTGCTGGGGGGCAAGATGCTAAATGTTTTATGTGGAGACACTTCAGCAAAGTTGTTTCAGTTAAATAGTGTGCTCAGAGAGCTTGAAAGTCCTTTTCATAAAAGGTACCTATTTCCTTTTCTTGTTGAATTCCTTATAAGAGGTTCTGTTCCCCCTTTTTTTGTTTAACAGAAAAGACTTTCTGAGGACTGAAGATTGGTGAAAACTGTAGTAACCAAATTAAAGCTGCTGCTTTCACCACAAGCTGTTTGGGAGAAGCAGACTGGTGAGACTGAATGGTCAGTGCCTGCGTTGCAGGAAGACATGCATCTTCTGTACTTGAGAGGGGGAGACTCATTTCCCTGAGTCTCTACAGAAAAATTTAAGGCTGGAATTTACTCATTAAACTAGCCTTCTCAAACTCAATAGCCATAGCAAATCTGAGATTCTCCTTTTGTTGTTATCCATAGGCATTGGGAGGAATCATTGATCTTTTTCAATGCTAGAAGTTTAAAACAGTCCCTAATGCACCTTTGTTGAGGCACCTTCCAGAATGTAGGAGGGTACAGCAGCTCCGGCTTCTAGTGTGGTGACATGAATGTCAGATTTAAGGGCCCAGTGTTAAAACTGGCTTTGCCTTTTGCAATCTAGGAGTGGCTGTTGGTGAAATGTTGATATAAAAGTGTTAAAGAACCTGTTTTTCTACCAAACAATAAACTACAGAAAAGAACCATGGTGTAACATGTTGCTTCTGTTGATGATTTAGGAGATTAGGAAGCTTTTAGTGAAAGACAAGTATTTACTATTACTGTCCTTTGCCAAGAGAACCTCTTAGGACAGTGGAAATTACTAAAGTTAAGTTCTCTAGACACAATAGTAGCAGGTACCCTGATGTTTTAACTTGCCCCTTAAAAGATACTGAGTTTATCTGGAAATGCAAAAGAATTCACAAGGCGTGAAGGAGAAGGAAAACTTAAGGGAAGAAGCTCTAGCGTGAGATACCAGGGAAGGCTGCACAAGGCGGAGTGTCCAGGCCTCCTGGACTCAGGCCAGCTTCAACTCATTTGCCAGGCCTCTCTGGGATTCTGAACCTCTTTGAGCCAATGTCTTTAGCTGTAAAGTGTGAACACTACTGCCTTCCTTCCAGGGTGGTTATGAGAATTAACCATACATGTGTGTATCTATCTTACATACATTTTTAATATATATTTTATATATATATAGTTCCTAGCACAGTGCCAGCATGTAACAGGCACCTACATATCTGTTCTTTTTGCTTTTCCAATTCCCAAATAAGTAAAACCAGCAGAGTTAAACCCAAGGGATGTGTAACAATCCCACTGGGTCCCCTGCTTAGGAGACCACTTAGCTTTCAGCCACAAGCTAAAATCTCTAGTCACTGCTGTCAGGGATATGTCTTAGCAGCTACCTCTCCACCTTTGAGCAAGTCTTTTAAACCATAAAGTGATAAAAAGTTTTTATGTTGCACCTCCCCTAAAAAGGAAGGAGATATAAACTATGTTATTAAATGTCAGTTTATTAAATAGTGGTTACACCCAGTTGGGGGGTGGGGGAGGATGGCCATGTTCTGTTTCTTAATCTGGATGCTGGTTGGTTACGTGGTTTTCAGTTTGAGAAATTTCAGCAGTTTCAAGCTGAAATGCAGATGTATCATAGCTCAATGGGTTTTTAAGACTTCTTTTTCATCTTGTATTCAGCTGGCTTTCACCCCAAATAGTTGAGGCTGGGATTAGATACATACAGAGCAGGAAAGAACCTCCCATTAATTGGAAACTGGTATACTTCCTTTCCTCCATTAGTCTGACTAGTATAAGGAGTTGAGATTTTTCTGCCTGATTCCTATGAAAAGAGCCTTAGACTAGGATAGTGACAAGCTAGAAATGTCACTACCATATGGCCATGGACTCGCACCGTCAGGAGTGCCCCAGCATGACAGAACCACCAGGTCTAATACGGCTGTGACATTTCACCTCTTCCCAAACCTTTCCCACCCTGCCCACTCACCCAAAAAATTGAGAGAAGATAATGGGTGAAAGAAATGGAGGCAGGAAAGAGAAGACTTGGGGAGAGAAACTGGGGCAGGGGAGGGACAAAGACCACAGCGTTAGTGGCCACACAGAGAGGGAAACAGTGGCTCACTGATAGGAGTAGGACAAGGCAGGAGGGAGAAGTGTCACATTCAAAGGGAAAAAGATTTTTTTCAGTGCTCCCATAGGTCACTAGTAATATCTATTTTAAACCTAGAAATGACAAATCAGGAGTAATACCCAGTCTCTGCCACTGCGAGAGAAGAGTCCCCCCCATGACCTTGATACGACAGCTACAGAGTGGAACTCAGAAAAGCCAAGCCATGAAACCGCTTCCTGAGCTGCACCCACCAGCCTCACTGCCCACCCCAGGCCAGGCCAGCGCAGCTCAGCCTGTGCTGTGGCTCCCACCCAACGTTCACCCCCACCGGGGAAGGGCCGAGGAACAGCCACATACAGGACGCGTGATGAGTGAGAACATGTGGAACCATACAGTCACGAGAAAAAATCCTGTGACCATCAGTTCTCATCCCCTCTAAATAAAGGAATATTCATGACAATCCACAAAGTTCTGGCCCAGCAACAAACTGATCCGGGGCATGCCATCTACCTAAAAGCTAGGGGGCAATAGTCTGTTGTCATAAGATTGAAACACTCCATATGACAGTGGATTTGTGGTATTTTGCGATGCTTTTTTCCTTAAAGTTCTTGTGTCAGAATATTTTTTGAGACAGAGTCTCACTCTCTTGCCTGGGCTAGAGTGCCGTGGCATCAGCCTAGCTCACAGCAACTTCAAACTCCTGGGCTCAAGTGATCCTCCTGCCTCAGCCTCCTGAGTAGCTGGGACAACAGACATGCGCCACCATGCCCGGCTAATTTTTTCTATTTTTAGTTGTTTGGCTAATTTCTTTGTATTTATAGTAGAGACGAGGTCTCACTCTTGCTTAGGCTGATCTCGAACTCCTGAGCTCAAGCAATCCTCCCACCTCGGCCTCCCAGAGTGCTAGGATTATAGGCCACCACACCCAGCCAGAATAATATTTACAGGAAAACATTACTACTGTAGAAATACACCTCTTACTTGGCTTCTGCTCTGAAAGCCACCAGCTACTTTCCCATCAACTGGAAAGAAGGGGTCAGCAAGCTTTCCTGACGGAGTTAGAGGAAAGAGCAGAGTCCACAGTCAGCAGGAAGATTCCTTTATAATGGCGAATTTGATAATACACAGTTCTAGAGTAGGGCCTCAGTCACTGGGCCACAGGAGGTGGTAAGGAGCAGGTCTGAAGGACCAACACACTCCAGGGCTCATGTCACACTGATACACCAGGCATGACCACCCATGCACCAACTTGAAGTTCAACCCACCCACCAGTTCAGTCAAGAAGTAGGCTTATAAGTCTTCGTTTTTGGCCACTGAAGATAAAATCCACCATGATGACAGGATTTCAGCACAACAGTCTCTTTCCACTCACAATAGATATGGATGTCCAAGCTCTTGATGAGAAACAAAAGTTCATTGACTTCTCTTCCAAGGACCGAAAAGAGAAATTTTAATGATCTGTTGCAATATTTATATAGACTTTAAAAAAATGACTAACAGTCCATTCTGTGCTCTGTTTCCCTGGAAGATTTCTCATGATCACCCCTCCAATAGCCAGAGAGGTTATGTGACTGGGAACAAAGATTTAAGACACTTTAAGCAATAAAAATCCTAGCGCAACACTCAGAAGCAGATCATGGGATGGAGGGGACAGGAGGTGGCAGGTGTTTCAGTTTAGGAGCAGGGCACAGCCTTTTAGGAAGGCCTAGTGGAGACAGAAGCGTCAGCGAGCAGGAAGCGCTGCCAGGAGGGCCTGTCGCCTTCCTTGCTCTCCCAGGTGCTAGGGATGGCGAGGCACCTGCATTCTGACTTCTCAGGGCTGAAGACCCGACCTCTGACCCTCCACCCACTCCGGTGACCTGCACACTAAGCTGGGTGCTCTCTGACCAAAACAGGCTTAAGCCAAGAACTGGGATTCGACTCCCCAAGGCCCAGGTGAATTACCTTCAGGCTGTTTCAAGCAAGAAGTCCCTGGGAGGCTCACTTCCGGGCAGTTGAGAGGCAGGAAGGGAAAAGGCAAGGAAGGGAGAGGCTTCTGAGGCTCGGGGAGCAGCAACAAGAGGGGACCAGCAACGCAGTGGCTTTGCATCTGGCTCGGCTTTATGGGGAAGACCTGCTGCCACTGCCACCTTATCCGTGTGCTCGGGACAGACTGTGTGAGTCTTCGCAGCCAGCAGCAGGCTCGATACACTCCAGGTTCCTTGCATATGTACGTATGGAGATACATACACACATACACACTTAGTATTTTAAAATGAAATAAATGCAACGGATTCAGGTTCATTTCCCCTTTGCTATAGTTGCTCGGCCCCGCCCTGAGGGGTTCACGCCTTCGGGCCTGCCGCCAGGCTCACCCCCACTGAGGGAAAGTGGCCCCAGGATGAGTAGAGGAGAGGACACACACCACAGCAGGTGACCGGGAGGAGGGCCTACCTCGACGAGACTTCGGTTTCTAACCCTGAGAACCTAAGGAATTGCGAAGGACTCGGAGAGGGGACTGGGGTTAAAGGTCACCGGGCTTTTTATTGCAGTTGAAGCAGACTCGGACGGGATGGTCCCAGCCACGAGAGGGGACAGCCCGGCGGTCATGGGAGCACTCATCACAGAAGCCCTGTCCGCAGGCCCGGCAGTGATGCTTGGAGAGCTTGATGCTGAACTCTTTCCTGCAGTTGTGGCAGTGCAGGATCTCATGGTCAGGCACCCAGTACGCCGGCCTGGCCGCATCCTTTACGAGACCTATGGCAGGGAAGGAACGACAACGGTCAGGACACACAAAACCCAGCGCCCTGAGTCCCAACTAGCAAGAGGGCATCCCCAGACACTTTCTGGCTTGTAATCCCAACTGCACATAATCACCAACAGAGACTTTGAAAAACGCAGAGGCCCGGCCTCCGCCCCCTTACCAGCCAGATCAGAATCTCTGGGCCGGGCCTACACCCTGCTGCTGCAGATGTACAAGCTCTCCAGGTGACCCTGAAGGGCAGCTGCAGCAAGAACCCCCGAGGGAACTAAGGAAGGCTCGGCTCTGGAGTCAGACACTCAAACCCCAGTTCCACTGAGGACAAGTTACAGTTAGTTAACTAGTAGCTACAGGATTAAGACAGCTTACTTAACCCTTCGGCGCTTACTCTTAACATTCCACCTTGAAGAACTGTTATGAGGATGACAAGAAACAGCGTGTCTAACGCACTGGCCGGCGACTTCACACCCAGTGGGTCCCCAGTAAGTGAGCACTTGGTGAGCATAGTTGGCAGGTCATCTATGCCAAGGGTGGCCCTTCCTCTCCCAGGTGCCCGAGGGCAGATGCAACCTGAGCTTCAAGCCTGGGCAAATCCATCTATTCCTACGTCTTTGTGTAGAAAGCTCATCATCTGCTCATTTTGTGAGCCCCAAGGATGAAATCTGATCCAAGCCACTTTCATCACCACCCACCCAGAAACCTTTGGTCTCTCCCCTAAGATGCACCAAACTACCCCATGTCTGGCCAACCCTGCCTAAGCCAGCCACACACTGGTCGATTTCCCTTCCTCTCCCTCTTCCCATCCCGGCTACAAGTACCCCTCACATCCGGAGCTGGGTAGCTATTAATATATTAAATCCTAAATTAATAGCAGTTTGGCTAGTGTGTTAAAGACAGCCATAGATCTTTGACATGTCTTTCATCTTTGACGCTCCTACCCCTTCCCCTATATCCAAGCAGGCTCTGTGACTGCAACAGAATACAGGAGACTCGACTACAGAAGTGCCAGTTTACAGGCCCAGGCTTAAGAGACTGGCAGCTTCTACTTCCTGTCTCTTGGACTATTAACTCTTGGAGCCCTGAGCCACCATTTAAGAAGTCCAGCTACCACTGGAGCTATGTCAACAGGCCTGGAGAATACACGCAGAGGGCTCTGCAGAGCCCAGCCTTCCAACTACTCCCGCGCCAAGGCCCCTGGCACATACGTGACGTCACCGTGCACCCTCACGATTAGCTGCCACCCCGGAATGTCAGGTAGTAGCTCCCGGCAATGCCATTTGGAGCAGAATCATTACCCTTCCCAACTTCTGGCCCAACAAAGTTGTACATCATCATAAAATGGTTGTTGTTTTAAACTTTTACATTTTAAGGTAGTTTGTCACGTGGCACTAGATGGTGTAAGAGAATAAATATGAAACCACTAAGGTACTCAGCAGAAGCAAATGCAAAGGTTTTTTTCCCCTGCTGCCCAATTGGATCTAGGTTGGCAAGACTTTGACAGCCCAGGGCACCCCAAAACCCCTCATCGCACATACACCACACCCAACAGCAGCACTGCCAGGCCCACCTAGTGGTATGTCGATGGCTGTCACCACGGCTCCCAGAGTGTTCTGCACAGCCTCGCCCACCTTCCGAGCAATCAGCGTTCCGCCTTCATCATCCGCCTGTGCCTCAGTAACATCTGTAGACAATGATAAAAGAAAAGCTGTCACCACCTAAGTCATTTCCCAAATGTAAAACTCAGCAGGCAACAGCAGAACACTTCTAGATTCTTTTCCCAGGGCACCACTGTGCTATCCTGCAACGATTGCTACAGGTGAGGTCAGCCCGGACCCTGAAATTGGGTGACATCTGTTAGTCTTTTACCCCCAACCCTCTGAAGCTATTTTATAACCTCCTTTTAAAGTAAGGCAGGAAGGTTCTAGGAGCATGACCTAGAACCCCAGTCTAAGCCATCTCCGGTAAACACTGCAGCCTTTTCAGAAGCAGCTGCTAGGTGTGAATTCCCTCCTCTCAGGAGCACTTCAGCTCAGAGAGCAGAACAGGTTCCAACACACCCCCTAAGGAACAGCATCCCCAGGACTCGGCTAACAAAGAGTTTAGAGGACAACTGGCCAAGACCAGAGGAGCAATTACTGTCGGAAGAGTGTTGTGGTCAGAAACAGTGTGGGGCACGTGGGGGTCCAGTTCCCAACACCCAGTGCCAAGGAGGGAAGTTCTCCCCGTGCATGTCTGCAACGGCCAGGCCCCACATTACCTAACTGGACATTCCTGGCTTCGTAACAGTTGTCACACACCCGCACAGGCGCAGGGCCCCAGCCCCGCTCGGGCACCGGCCGAGTCTTGGATGAACAGCTGTCACAGAAGCCCTCCCCACAGGCCCGGCAGTGATGCTTAGTGTCGTTATCTTTAAAGGACGTCGCACACTTGTTGCAGCTCTGTTCCAAACCCAAAACAAAACAGAGAGGCAGGTATGGTACGCGTCTGCTCAGCTGGGAAAGTCAACAAGACCCAGGGGAAGAACCAGAAACTAAGGGAGGCAGGATTCAGCTCGGTAAGAACAAAGCCTTGCTAGCAGGAAGGGTTATCTGAGGCCGGGTGCGGTGGCTCACGCCTGTAATCCTAGCACTCTGGGAGGCCGAGGCGGGCAGATTGTTAGAGCTCAGGAGTTCGAGACCAGGCTCAGCAAGAGCAAGACCCCATCTCTACTAAAAATAAAAATTAGCTGGACAACTAAAAATATAAAGAAAAAAGTAGCCGGGCATGGTGGCGCATGCCTGTAGTCCCAGGTATTCAGGAGGCTGAGGCAGGAGGATCGCTTGAGCCCAGGAGTTTGAGGTTGCTGTGAGCTAGGCTGATGCCACAGCACTCTAGCCCGGGCAACAGAGTGAGACGCTGTCTCAAAAAAAAAAAAGTTATCTGAGAGTGGAAAGGAAGCCTGGTAGGAGCGAGTTTCCTTCCTGTCACAAAGTATTTGAGCTGAAGCCAGGTGTCCCTTGCTGTAGGTGCTGTAGACATTTACATATCGGGCCAAGGACAAACCTAAATGACCTCTACAGGCCCCTTTCCCTCCAGATTCTGTATGTGCAACCTCAGACATCTGAGCAGAATTAACTGGCCCTGGCAGGTAAGGAAGCTAAAACCCACCACAAAGAAAATATCTGCAGAACACCACAAAGGACAATCAGTGGGCAAACACAAAACTGGCTGCCTCAACAAATCCTACCCTTCCCAGTACTGCTGGAGCTAATTTTACTGGGAGAAAACGTTTGTACCTCCCTCACAGAGCAAGCTGAGCACAGGGCAAGCAGCCTAAGCAGGATGGGCTGTGCCAGGGCCGGGGGAGCATCCTGCCACACCATACCAGGATCTGGGAGTTGGGCCTCCAGTAGGCAGGGGCGATCTGGTCCGTCAGCCAGGAAGTCACGGCCTTGGTGGGCCCAAGGCTGAGCTCAGACACTGACTGAGCCATGAAGCTCATCCCATCCAGTAGGCGCTGGGCAGCGTTGTTGTTGTCCTTCAGAAATCCATCGGTCTGAAATGAAAATGCAGGCTCCCATCATGCTCTGGGAAGGGAGTAAAAGGGAGGAAGGAGAGTGGTCTCTGGTGAGTTGCACACTCACCACGGCCAGCTCAGAACCAGAAACTCCCTGGCTCATATACAAGTCAGATTGACAGTATAGAAAAATAAAATTTAAAAAATAAAGTAATGGCCGGGCGCGGTGGCTCACGCCTGTAATCGTAGCACTCTGGGAGGCCGAGGCGGGAGGACTGCTCAAGGTCAGAGTTCGAAACCAGCCTGAGCAAGAGCGAGACCCCGTCTCTACTAAAATTAGAAAGAAATTAATTGGCCAACTAAAAATATATAGAAAAAATTAGCCGGGCATGGTGGCACATGCCTGTAGTCCCAGCTACTCAGGAGGCTGAGGCAGGAGGATCGCTTGAGCCCAGGAGTGTGAGGGTGCTGTCAGCTAGGCTGACCCCACGGCACTCTAGCCCAGGCAACACAGTGAGAGTCTGTCTCAAAAAATAAATAAATAAATAAAGTAATAAAAAAAGAAAAACAAACTCCCTGGCAGGGAAGAATAGAAATAGAGCAGGAATCTCTCTGGCATTATTCCCTACAAGGACCGTAAGACTTGATATGCAGCTGTTCAATCCAGGATGTGCTTTGCCCAGTGACATAGGAGACGACACCACGCCGGGAAGCCGCCTCCGTCGGGAGCCCTTGCCCACCCCCCTGTTCCTCTAATACCTGTATATCTCTAGAAATCCTATTTCTGTGTTAAGTGCAACATCTTTTTATGCATCTGACTCCTTATTAAACTGAACTGTGAGAATAATGTATCTCTTCCATTTCTGTATTTTTGGAAAGTATCTAGCTCAATTCTGGACACATGGTACTCAACAAACTACGCTGAAATAACGAGTGAATAAATGAATGAATGAACCAATGAGCCAACAAACAGACGGAGAGGCGCCTGTATTCTCCTAATCCCAAGGACTATGAGGAATGCAGCCCAAGAGTAAACTACTATATTACTGTTTTCCTGGAATATTATAAATCCAAAAACTATCTCAGCACTTCTACTTTCTCACTCAAAAGTTGTCCTAGCAAGGGTAGGGAATCTGCGGCCTCAAGGCCACATGTGGCCTTCTGCATCCCCCAGTGTAGCCCCTCGACCAAATCCAAACTTCACAGAACAAATCCCTTTATTAGAAGGATTTGTTCGGGCCGGGCGCGGTGGCTCACGCCTGTAATCCTAGCACTCTGGGAGGCCGAGGCGGTGGATTGCTCAAGGTCAGGAGTTTGTAACCAGCCTGAGCAAGAGCGAGACCTCGTCTCTACTAAAAATAGAAAGAAATTAATTGGCCAACTAAAAATATATAGAAAAAATTAGCCGGGCATGGTGGCACATGCCTGTAGTCCCAGCTACTCAGGAGGCTGAGGCAGAAGGATCGCTTGAGCCCAGGAGTTTGAGGTTG
>CAUYRT010006887.1:0-16564 GCA_963574885.1 Lepilemur ruficaudatus
CTACAGATACGGAAGGGAAATGTTGAGAGTAGAGAATATGTAATAGAGGGAATGGTCTAAAAAAACAAAAAATAAAATGGCAAAAATATTTGGTCTCTTTAACACATCCTCCACTCCTTTTTGAGAACCAAACCCTGCCTCCCTGCCTCAGGCCAGGGGTTGGGAGAGGTAGGGTAAGTATTTTCTTATTTGTGCTATAGGAGATAGCCCAGCCCAGACCTGGTAAAGATTGTCTTCAGCAGAGATGGGACAATCAGAATCATCAACAGCAATTGCCTGAAGCTGGGGACCCATCCTTTAAAAGCTCTGTATTTCTGCTTATTATGAGGATGATGGCATTTCAGTCAGACATCTCCATTCTCCTCCTTTGCTGGCAGAGCAATAAAATTTCTCCTTCCTCCTCTTCAAACCATTTGTCCTCATTCTTCTGATTCGGTCTTGTGGACAAGTGCAGAGCTTTCGGTAACAATTTGCTATAAAGATTATATGAGATAATACATATAGGACGCTAGGCATATGAGATCCTTTAAATTATTATTATTGACATTAATATGAACATAGTTATACTTTACATTGGCGCAAAAGTGGATTTTATCTACCCCATATTTTTATGCTAATTATATGCTCAAGATAGTCCAGGTTGGTGCTGATTTTGTGTAAAGTTATTCTTTTTGAATAAAAGCATCTATTAAATATATATCTGTGATTTTTTTTGTACTTCCTTGCTTTCATATAGCTAAATACACATTTAAAAAACCCTTTACTGGATCATGTGCTAATTTTTAAAATCAGAAGCAACATTAATATATCTCTTTCTGTGAAACCAGATGCATACACTAACATTTGTTTAGTTCACCTCTGACCAGGCACTTCCAAATGAGAAGACAGCAACAGAAAAAGCTTTATTTTCTGTATTTTCTGTCTCCCAGTGGACATGCTACATGTAAATGGTCAACTCACCCTGTAGGCAGGTTTAAGTAGGAGGTTAGTGTTCCTTTATTCAGAGGATGATGGCTCGCATGGGAGCATTAGCTTAACAACTGAGATGCCCCAAAGGGTCATGGGCAGACTTGCTTCTCTGCTCTGTACATTTCCTTCATCAAAAAGGAAGACTGTGACTGCTAATAAAGCTTCTTTTTCTTGGAATGAAAACTAAGTGTTACAGCTAGAACCCAGCAGAGCCTGATGGAAGCATACCTTTGGCTCTGATGAAAACTCACCTCTTGTACCCTCTATAGACACTTCATAGGGAAAATGGAAGGATAAATCCATGCCTGTTAAGGGCAGAAAAGGCCAGCGTACACAGGACAGGGGGCGTCCTAAAATAGAAAAGTGGCCTCATACAGACAGGGCTTTAGGGAAATAGCCATCTGTCTGGCTTGTAGCCTTTCTCAATCGCACAATTCTCATCTTACCACCACCGCTAAGAGAATCAGCGACTTCCCTGAGGATGTGGGTAAGGCTTTTGCAGCCTATAGCATAGTTTTTTATTCGCTTCTCAAATTCTTAATATTTGCTCAGAATTCTCCAAAATGTCACATATATATTCTTGCTCCTTATACTCCCGAAAATTAGATTCCACTAATCAACTGATAAGCCAATTTAGGTTATGTTTCCAGTCCAATAAATTACTGGACTGCATTATATGGTTTCACAGTTACCTTCTATACCAGTGATTACATCTAGATTAAATCAAGTTACATCAGACATTAAGAGATATATGAAACACTTAAAAAGCCTAATAGCCCTTTTCTCTAATTACTTTGCTAGCATAATATGCTTTCCTACTTTTAGTCTCCTCTGCCTTTCTGCTCTTCATTCTTCCTTCCCCTTGGGAATTTTAAGGAGACAGCAACTTTATGAAGCCTAGGACGTAAACCCCTATAGGTCAGATCCACTGAGTAGATTCAGAAGACAATATTTTCTAGGCCTGAGTGTGCCACGATAATCCAATTGTGTGCAGTCAAATGGCAGAATGTACTGTGTTCCTGCCTCATGCTAACACCCGCACAATGAGAATTGCATAAGCGGGTGGGAACACTCTGTTCACCATTATTAACAAATACCTGCTTAAGGTTACTTCTTCTTAGAATGTGGCTCTGTATCATGCTGAGATGATTTATGGCCATTAGTATTAATATATATCTTCCATGTTTATTCTGTGTTCTCTGCAAAATCTTCACGTCTTTAATTCATTGAGGGTAGCTTCTCATCCTTTGCCCTCCCTGTTCGTTTCAGCTTATTTTCAATTGAGCAAGCCTGCTTTCTGTAATTTTTCTCATTTGATGGTGTTCCTTTTTGTTCTTTTCCCTGCCCTCCCAAATTTCTTCTATAAAATATGTTTCTCTCATCACTCTGAAAGATGAGGTTATCACAGTCACCACTCATAAATTTACAAGACCTGTGACCACAGAGTCAAGAACACACGGCTTTTAACAAACCACAGTTTCTCCCCATCAGTTAACTAACCATTTTTAAAGTCTTTATAGGAATAAAACAAAAATGTGCTATTTTTCTCCTTAACTGTTGTGTGGGAGATTTTAATTAACACACACTTCCCTACAAGTGTGTGAACCATGCATTGCTGCCAACATAAGCAATATTTGTTGGAAAAATAAGAAGAAATGTATAAAAGTTGGTGTGAAAAAAGTGATTAGAAAATTTGGAATGCTTTCCTTTCTTTTTCTTTTTTTGTTTATTTTCTTTTGTCTTTTAAGGCAGAGTTCAAAAAATTAATGTCCCAAATTCAAAATCAGGGCCTTCCTTTCTAAGGACAATACTTACATAACTTGAAACAATAGTATAAATTTTAGGTTTCTATAGGATCAAGGGGAAAAAGAAGTTCAATGTTTCAGGTTGAAAGATAAAAAATCAACCTAAAGAATCAACACACACACTAAATGAATGAATTAATAAAATGAATGAGGCCAGGCATGAGCTGGCATGGTGGCTCATGCCTGTAATCCCAACACTTTGGGAGGCTGAAGCAGGAGGATCACTTGAGACCAGGGAATTCGAGATCAGCCTGAGCAACATAGTGAGACCCTGTCTCTGCAAAAAATAGAAACATTAGCTCAGCATGGCAGCTCACACCTGTAGTCCTAGCTATTTGGGAGGCTGAGACAGGAGTTTGAGGTTGCACTGAGTCTATGATAAGGCCACTGCCCTCTCATGCCCAGGCAATAGAGTGAGATCCTGTCTCCAAAAATAAAAAAATAAAAAAATAAAAAGACATAAAACAAAATCACAAAATAAAATGAATGAATGAACATACAAACCAACAAATAAAGAAAGCTATCAAATAAAGCTGTCCTAATGCAAAGATCCCTTAGGCATATTTGAAATAAGGCTAGATAATTTTGCTCCAATACTGCAACCATAAAATGCTAATATCATCCATATTTTAAGGTTGTTCTCATTTAGATAATACATGAAACATGTAAAAATGTGGGGGTGGCAGGAAGCATAATTTACTAAACACTTACTATGTGCCAGGCCGCACTGGCGTTAGACCCTTTGCTGGTGTTAGCTCATGTCCAGAACAATGCACCTATTGCTGCCTCATGGTTCCATTAATTTCATACTCATATTTTTTACTAATCAGTCAGTCAATATTTGTAGATTACAGTGTATGGCTCAAAGGTAAAAATTATTTTTTTATTTGACCAGTAGCTCAGTATTTAGCAGTCTGAATTAATTTTCTTTTCAATAACGTCATTCTGCTCCGTCGGCATAGTCAATGGTGATTTAGCTTTGTAATGAGAATTTTAAGTCTCTCAATACTCTGCAATAGAATCCAAATAAAACTCCAAGAAAGGATGAGTCTAATGCCATAGGGAGAAAACAGATGACAGAATTATTGAGGAATACAGGTAATAATTTGCAAGAGGGAATTTAAGAGATTTTGTTATAGAAATATTGCTTTAGAATTCTTGCTACATTGAGATTTGAGCACCACTGCTTCTAAATTTCATTACAACTGACTCACTTACAAATTAAACTGATTTCCTTGGAATAAAAGGCTAGATTCAGATTGTTGAGAAATAAGCCCTGAAATAAAATTTGTTACTTTTTCCCCATACAGCACAATATTAAAATATGTCACCATATCTTATGTGTGTCTCTGTGTTAAATAGAACCATGTCGGCCTTTTGAAGGGGAAAAAAAAATGGCTGAGAGATGAAATTCACTTCTTTAGTTGGGAATATTATTGATACTAAAATAAACTTCACACCCAGTACCCGTTCTCAATTTAAGCATCATTGAAGGATCGGGAGGGAAAGAAAAACAATGCAACCTCTGCCTGGAACAATGGTGCTCTCGGGAAATGCTCTTGGATTGTCTGCGCTAGGAGCAGTGAAGACACCAGCTGTACAGCAGACAGCTCATTTGCATATAAAAAGAACAAATTTTGTTGAAATCACTGTTGTCAGTACCAGAAGACTCCCATTCTTGCGCTTATCCCCCACTCCCTCAGCTTCTCTCGTGTCAATCCTTAGAAAATCCTATTTCCATGAATATTACCTACGTGGCTGAGACTGGATTCTCAAGCAATTAAATTGAAAACAAGTTTGTGCCCATGTTTCTTCTTTTGATTTTGGTATCCCACGCTTCATGCCGTAACCCCCCTGCTGGGCTAGCACCGCCTCACATTGCATTCACACTTGGCTCTTTCTCTGCATGCTCCCGATCCATGTTCCACTTTGGAAACAACCAGTGCCTGTAGCTTTCTGCTGCTCTTTTCAGCGAGAACATATGTGCTGCTTAAGAAAGGATGAAAATGCTATTTCAAGGAGGGGAGCAGGTCTCCCTGAAAACTGAAAGAAATACTGTGAGTCAGTGAAGGGAGATCTCTAGTGTTAGGACTAGGATCAAAGAAGTAAGAGGAAGAAGAGACACAGGGAACAACCTTCATTCAGCCTTGTACCCCACTTCCCCAGGAGCAGAGATGCAACATTTTTCTGGAACAATTACCTTGACATGGGAGTCAATAGGATTTCCATCCAAGGCATACATATGGCCCATTAGTGGATCCAGCACTGCATGTGGGTTATTGGGGATGAGATGCCTCCCTAATCTACCCGTGCTCCGAAAGTTAAGGCTGGTGTGGCTCGTGGGGACAGAGTGTTACAGAAAGGATGACAGGAAAATCAGGGCTTTAGGCACCAAAGGTGGATGATGGCTGAGGGGGGTCTACTCAGGGTTGTGAGGACACAAAATGAGGTATAGCAGGTATTTTGGAGTCTGAGGAAGAAATAAAAGTAGGGGCCTGGAATGCTTCCTGGAGGGGTTGACAGTCTCCTCAGGGAATCTGAGGTCCATTTGTTTGGGCAGGAAGTCCCAAGCAGTCTGGGAAGCAGCTGTTCAATCCGGATGATTTCACATACAACATACTGACTCATGGTCTGGGTTTCACCAAATCCCAAACATGCTCTCCCAAACCAAAATGTTTTAGAAGAATTGTGTTGTACATATTGCACTTAAGAGCTTCTATTTTAGGGGGTGGTGTCTCAATGAAGGTAAACAAAATTTATTTCAGTAATATTATTTTTTCCCCATAAATGTATTGGGCTTACTAGTTATATGTGAAGCTAATGTAATAGTTTTTAGGAAATTGCTGTTGCTGTAATGCCAAATATTTTACGAGCAGAATTAAATATTAAATCAAAGACATACGAAAAGATAGGTTAGGAAATAAGGGAAAAGGGAAGAATGGGAAAAATAAATGGCTCTGCAGGGACAATTAGCTTCTCATTTTATTGTCTCCATCAAGATCATCCTTTGGGAAGAGGATAAGTTTTGAAGAAATTGAAGAAGATAATGCCCCATTTCACCTCAGTCTTTAATCAGATGTGTGATTCTGTACAGACAAAAGAAAATTTCAATATTCATGTTGAATAGTGGGGATTTGAGAGTGTTATTTCTTCTGTCATAAGACAGCTGACCCACAGGAAATAAAACAAGGTTTGTGCAGATAAGCTGAAGCTAGAAATGACTAGTGATCCAGCATATAAGAAATAGCAGAAGGAGGAGTCTGTAGGGGAGGAAGCAAATTCAGCTAGCTTGAGGGCAGAAAGGGTCTAATTATTCTTTAGAGAAAAATCCATCGTTTTGTAAACTAAAAATAAAATCCTAAACCTCCCTGCCAACTGAGCAAACTCTCTCTTGGCCCAAAGGACCCCAGGAAAACCTACTCATCCATGAAGAGAAGGGAGGTCTGACATGCTTGGTTATACTCCCTCCCTTTTGGAGTTTAGGTACTATAATTGACCAGCACTAATGTTAAAACAGAGATCATGAGACTGACAAAATAGACTTTTTGTGACAATAAGATATTAAATTGTGAACAGGACATAAGGCTATGCAAGGCAAAGATTAAATCACACCTGCAGGGTATCAATTTGCTTAACAGATCACTTGAGTCTGTATATTGTGGCTTGTCTCTGATTAATAGATTTCCTTAACTTAACACATTCCAAGCCTTTAGACAAAGCTTTATTTCTTAAACCAATTACAAATCAAAGAATCTCTGAACGCACCTATAACCTGTAAGCCCCTGCGCTTGGTCAAACCAATGTATACCTCCCATGTATTGATTTATGATTTTACCTATAATTCCCATCTCCATGAGTGTATAAGAGCAAACTATAACCCAGCTGCCTCTGGTGCATTTTCTCTGGATCTTTTGAGACTATGTCCCTTGGGACATTGGGCACACATATTAATCTCAGAATAAATCTCTTTAGATTATTTTACAGACTTTGGGTTTTTTCTCTGTTAACAATGCCAACAGTTTATGGAAACAGCTGAGAAAAAACAATTTAAAAGTGAGAAAGAGTGGTTCTAAGAGAATCAGAGTTTTAAGGAAACATAGAGCACACTTTTCAGAATATTTGAGATCTCCAAAGTCAGTAGTTTATCCTGTTAGCCGAATGTAGAATGCTTCAGAGCCCTAGGCATACAGGAAGTTTCAAAACAGAGGAGAAATAGTTTATACCACCCAAATTACATTAAAAATAACCACCTTCTCAGCTCATCCAGGACAGGTGGTAGCCTAGGTAAGACAACAATATGAGGCACCTTCTGTTTAAGGTTGTCTTGGCAGTCCTTACATGCTCTGCATTGTAAATTGCCACAAACTGAGAGCCATAGATTCCAGTCCTGACTGTGTGATTTGTCACAGAGTCTCAGTATCCACATCTTGAAATGGGGATGACAATTATATTTATTCTCACTGGGTGCCTGTGAGGATCTGATCATTAAATTAAATATATGGGGAAAAATGTATTATTCCTAATGCATTAATAATGTACTTCTCACTTTCGTATACATTAGCTCAAACCACCTCTGAAATAGGAATTATTATATACAATTTACAGACAAGAAATCAGAGTTTCAGAGAGGGCAATGGATTAATCCAAGATAATAATTAGAAAAATAACATTAAGCTATCACTTTTACAAGTAGCACCATTTTTAGTGCTTTAGATATGCTGTCTTGTGTAGTCTGCAAAATGTCCCAGGAAAGATGGATTTTTCAGAGTCACACATGTTGCCACTGGCAGAGTCAGGATTCAAAGGCTCTCTCTGGCTGGCAGCCCAGCCCAGGCTCTCAAATACCACCTTGGCACTGCCTTCCCTCTGGGTTACATATTGCAGGCTAAAATTTATGCTGAAAACTCTTGATGTCAGTCTATTTCTATTATTTCAGTTGCCTATTATTCTTCTTGTTATTATTTGTATATGTCTGTTTTTAAGAGCACCTCTCCAAAAAGATTGCTTGCTTCTTGATGTCATAATGCAGGAATCTCAAAGTTACTTTGTGAAGAATTTTGGGCACCAAATTCTACACAGGTGAGCAATCATCAAATATATGGTCTAGTTTCAGAACACAACTTGTTGAGCTCAGCCTGTAATGGATTCTTTTTTATCAGTTCTCTTTAGAAGAACCTCAAGGCCAGTAAGACTCTATCCCTTCAAAATATAACTTGCAAACTGAAAGGACAGTCTTGTTAGTAAATCGTCTAACACATAAACACTGCATACAATGGTGTGCTGGCCCCAGTGTTTGCTTCTTGCTTTACCACCTAGGGCTTAACTTGTTTTTTACGAGCCTGTTTTGCAGAATTGGAAAATTACTGAACAAACAGAAAAGGGCATGTAGCACTCCCCCCACCCCCAGCATCTGCCAGGCTACATTCCAAGAAGTCAGGTAAGACCAGCTCAACAGAAAACAACTTCTCTGGAAAACAACCACCTTTCCTTATCATTTTACAAAAACTATGGTTCTGCTTTCTAAACCCCAATAAAAAGCTCAAGCCACCTATCCTCAGGGCCAGCATTCTTTCTTCCTTCCACGCTGTGCCCTTTCCTCTCTCGGAAAGTAAAATAAACTTCTTGCTTCAAAACTTATCTTAATCTTTGAGTCAAGAATTTTTTTCTAAGCCTGCAGTACAAGTCCCCTAACACAAACAATGAAATATTAATGGTTAAATAAGTACATTCATTTGGAATTTTAAAATGGATTACTTTTTACAGAAATTATGTTGGCAATAATTGTAAAATATTTCAAGGGTATATTTAAATATATCAATTTATTTTATGAAGAAATGTGTGAGGATAAGCCAATGGAATTCATGCATGCATTCAGTCCATGCATATTTACTGAATGTCTAAATGTGCCCGGCACCATTCTAGGTGACAGTTTCACGGAAGTGAGCAAGAAAGCAAGCTCCCTATTTTTATGGTGCTTATAGTCTAATGTGACAAAATGTTAAAAAAAGAAAATTAGTGAGAATTCTAAACAGGGTTATAAAATTGAGAAAGTTGCAGGATGGTGGATCAGGAAAAGCTTCTCTGGTAAGGAGACATTTGAGCTATGACCCAAAACATACCAAGGAAACAGGTGAGGGAGGACAATAATTGCAAAGACTCAAATGTTTGGCCTGTTTGACAAGCAGGAAGATCAATTCTGTTGATCGAGAGTGAAATGGAAGCCACTGGAGGATTTTAACTAGGGGAGTACAGAAATCACATGTATATTTTTAAAGGACTGGCTGTTCTGTCAGGAAGACAGGGACAAGAACAGATGGAGACCCACTAAGACTCTCCTACAGGGCCCAGGTGAGAGCTCCTAGTGCCTTGGACTCTAAGGATGATGGTGCAGACAGGTGGCCAAATTCAGAACACATTTTCCACAAAGAACTTACAGGACTTGATGATGGAGTGGATGTGAGGTTAAAGAAAAATGAAAAACGAAGAATGAAGAATGAAGGAGTTGTAGTTTGGGGATTTGAGTAATTGAGTGGATGGTAGTATACTTTATAGAGATGGACATCGCAGGGAAATAAAAAATTTGATGAGGGCAAGAGGGAGAATCGAAAAATCAAGTTTTAGACATTGAAGGAAATAAGAAACATTTTACCCCAAAATATATTTCTTTGACTTATTTGAGATGGCTGCCCTGAGTCTCACAGAGTAAGACTGCAAACCTGTCTTTTGTGGGGGGAAATTTACATCTGTAGAGAATCTGCATCAATATCACCAGGTCTATAAACATAATCTTTCTTGATCCAGGAAAGATTAACTGGGAGTCTGATATCTTTAAAGGCCTGAAAAGCAACATTTACCATCTATTCTCTCTAAGGGCTGCTACCTGTAAATTTTCATTTACAAAAAGACCACACCTTTGCTAGCTACTTAAGCCTACCTCCACCCCTCAAAACCTGTTTTTCTGCTTTCAAGCCCCCATTCTTTAGAAAACTCATACCTCACTGAAGAGTTGAATCTTCATTCTCAAGGCTCCAGTGCATACATGTTAAAATAAATTTGTGTAGCTTTTCTCTTATTAATCTGGCTTATTGTGAGTTGATTTTTCAGCAAGCCTTCCTAGGGTGAAGAGAAAGTTTTCCATTTGCCCCCCAAATCATTTTAATTTGAAAATACCTCTTAGAAAAGCAAGTGGAGACATCCAGTAGCCAGTTGAACATGAACGGTGAAAGTTCCATGGAAAAGTGAGAGCAAGAGGTACAAGTTTGAGAAACAAAGATTGATAAATATTATTTAAAGCCATAGGCCTTGAAATTACTTAAGAGTGGAAGGGTGTTTAAGTTTTGCTTTGCGATAAAACTGACATTCTGAATTTGAACAAATTTTGATCTGGGAATACCCTATATGCACAAACTGACTTCTGCCACCTTTATCACTGTGAATAACAGCCTAGAGCAATCTCTTTGTCATGGGTATGCAGAGGTGATAGAGGAGGAAGGGACAGAGTACTTGAAAAGCTTTGGGCTTTCCTCTATCAGTAATGTCACCACAGGCGAGTGGAGTCACTTAACCTCTCTAGGACTCAGTTTCTTCCATTGTAAAATGGAGACAGTACTACTTTTGCCAGCTGCAAAAGGCCAAAGCTCAAATAAGAAGCATTTGGGAAAAGATTCCTCTGTACAATGGAAATGTAAGGGGATTTTTCTTTAATCTTGTGTTCACTCTGTTAGATCTCTTTGCTTCCCCATGGCATGGTTCCCAGGGGACCTAGGATATATTTGGATGCTCTGTGCTTGACAAGATGACTGACAGACAAATTTTAACCACACAGACAGCAGCATCTCAGGACCTCGCTCCCTCACAACCTTGGTGACTTTCAATTTTACACAAAGAAATGCATCTAATGAACAAAGCCCCAAGGTAGTCTGGATTCCTCAATTACCTGTGAGTAGCAACAGATACTGCTAAGGTAGCCGTGCTCCAGTGACCAGAGCTCTCAGTAATTAAGACAATGGAGGGAAGAAAGTAATTAGGTAAACCACACAGAAGGAGAAATAAACCGTACAGGGTATGTTGATCATGAATAAAAGACACAAATAAAAAACGTAGCAAGGGAACATTTAGAAAAAAAAAATTCCAACAAATAGCATGCTTAATCCATGTGGAACAATCAATTCAAGCCTGTGGAGTTAAATCTGGTCAAAGACATCCCTTAATTAAAAGCTCTTATACTATATTACTTAGAAAGAAACGTGACAAGAAAAATAGATATATTTTACGGCAACACAATTCAGTTAAATGATATAGTCGTGGCAAATGGAAGTGAGAGAGAAGTGTGATCTCTCATATACTTCCCATTTATTAATTGATGTCTCATATTTCAACATCTGCAGTGCACCGAGCTAGAAGTCAGACCAGTGTCAATAAGAACAGGCTACAATCCAACTGCAGAGCACATTAAATCTTGGGTTGCCAGAAACCACTGCCCACCCAAAAGACCTGTAAAGAAGCTCTAATTGGTTCATTTTCTCTTCTTTCAATTAAATCTCTATTCCAGCAGTACAAAACATTATACAGGCCTTAAATAACCTTTTATTGCTCTTCCATTCCCCCTTCCTGCACTTTTAAAAATCGATCACAATGAACATGACCTTTGGAGTTAAAATCTAGATTCCTCCACATTCTAGCCTCATGCCCCTGTGCAAGTGACTCAACTTGCCTGTGAAACGTAAATAGCGAGAAAAGCACCCACTGAGCCTGTTGTATGAGCAGAGAGAAAATCTGAAAAGTGTGCAGCCTAACACCTGGAACTTAGAATATGTTCAATAAGTGATAGCAATTATTAATAATATTATTAGTAATAATATTACCTTTTCCAGCTGCAAAAGGTCAAAGCTCAAATAAGAAGTATTTGGGAGAAGAGTCTTCTGTACAATGGAAATGTAAGGGGATTTTTATTTAATCTTGCATCCACTCTGTTAGATCTCTTAATATTATGATCTCATAATATTATGCACAAAAATGCAGTGCCAAGACACCCTGTTCAAGGAAGTATTGATGGAATGTGATAAAGTGATTTATTCAAGGAAATAAGTCATAACAATATAGGTTAATCAATCATGTAGTATATGTCAGTTACCAGTTTAAGTGCTTTACATATATTAATTCATTTAATCCTTGCAAGAACCTTATGGGGTAAATTGTGATATCCTTTCTATTTTACAATTTTTCTAAGGTCACATAGCTAGACAGTAGCAAAGACAGGATTCAAATACTAGCAAGTTGGCATCACCCTCCCAATTTTTAGCAGTGAGCTATATTGCCTCCCCACTCAGGCTCAACTTGAGCCTAGAATGCAAATCCATTTATATTAGTTGCCTTTATTTTGTTGTTGTACTGTTGGTAAATAGTCGTTCTGAAAAATACCCTCAAAAGTGCTGCTAATTATCTGATATTGGCAAAATTGAGAGAGCTCAAAGAAAGATTCATTGGGAAGACTCTTGTCTATGCAAACTCTACACAGGTAGACAATTGTCAGGAGCGCAACCTACCTACAGAGTCCTCTCTGTCTAGCTCTGCATAGCCTGAGCCTTCTCTAAGCTTCATCTAGCATAGCCTTGGAGTCAGTCAGACTCAATTCTTCATGATATTAAATATAATTTGGTAGCAATCAAAGAATGTTTAAAGACATGTTCATTCAGAATTTTAAAACAAGTTCCTAACATATATGCGACAATTGTAAAATATTGCAAGAGGATTTCTAGAGCTTTAATTTATTTTAAAGTGGGATTATAAGTAGTAAAGAGGGAAATGTGAATGAGCATTAAATGCATTACTTTGGAAAATGAGCTCTAAGATTTCATGTATTTTTCTACTTCCTTGTCCTGAATTGTCTCTTGTGTTTCTTATAAACCAACTGAAATTCTGCTCATTCTTCAAGACCTGGTCCAAATACTTCTTCCTCTGAGATGCTGTTTTTGGTGTCACAGTTAGATTTAATCTATATTGCTCAGTGCTTCCCTAGTTCTTGGCTTATGCCTTCCTTTTGCCCTTGTTAGAATCTGCCTAGAATTATAATAGGTGTTTATCCTCACCACCTCCTGGAAATTCCTGGGCAGTAGGAATCAATCAGGAAGGGGGTGCAGCAGAATACTCAAAAGCAGGAGCTTTAGAAGAAGGCAAAACTCAACTTGGATTCTATCACTCAACTTCTTTAGAAAATTGGCTTTTGGGAATCTAAGATTCTTCATCTATCCAGTGAAGATAATATGGGAGAGCACACTCTAGACTCAGACTCCTGGGTTCAAATGTTGGGTTTATCACTTTACCTATTAATGTCTAAGTTTCCTTACCTGTGGAACAAGGATGATAATAGAGCCATTACTCATAATAAATTCATAAGAATTCAAGTAATCTATGCAAATTATTTAGAACAGCCTATGGCAAACAACTATGCACTCAATGTTAGTCATTTTTAACATCATTATCCTGTAGAGTTGTGGTGAGGAATACATGGCATCCTGTTTACAAAGAGTTAAACTAAACATATAGTATATGTTAGAAAAATGGTAGTTGTTCTTGGGATCTCACAGTACTTTGGACAATAATGCCTTGTCTTTAGAAGGTGCCCAGAAAATGGTTGTTGAGTGGAAGGCAATGTTTTGTAAGGGGTATATTTTACTGTAAGAATAAAGAAAACGGTAATCAATTTATAATGAGGCAACAAAATAAAGCAAGTACAGGCCTTGTCTAATTCTTAGCAGTTGCTAATCTTGTTACACTGAAGATTATCTTGCATCTTACATGAAGTCATATTTTTATCAATACATTAAGTGAAAAAATATACCTCTGTGTTTGGTATTCCCTCAGTTGGCTTAGCATACCATGTAGAAGGTAGAAATACTAAGAAAGATGTCTGAAATTCTCTATTCTCCCCCTGGAGTTTTTAAAAAGTCAGAGCTTTATAATCATTTATAGAACACAGACCAGCAAGAGAGTAGAAGCGTGAATACAGAAGAGAATTGGTAAGTTGGGCCTCTTAAGATTTTTTTTCTTTTAGCAAAACTTGTTAAACAATGTCTGATTTGTAGCAATTCATAAAGTATGAATGCACTTGACCTATAGGTTAATGAAGGACCTTGCCAGCTATAAATGCTGTATCTGGAAAAAGTTGAGACTTGTACAGCTTGTCAATTTGGGCAGATTTCTATCCATTTTTAAATAGCAACACAAAAAACTGATCACATGATTTCATAATTTTTTTTTTCTGAGTTACATGGAGGCTTGATCTATGAATTCTGGAATCAGTACACATCATTTAATACATGATCCAACAGAAGAACAAAGTATTTAGAATCAGCACACTCCTGGACAAAGCCTTGACAACCAAAGAAGATAGTCACTTCTTATTTACATCCTGTGTAATATGTGAAGTAACCTACCTAAGAACATCTTGTCATTGGACCAGGACATAATGTGATAAAAGTTAATTTTAATCATTGAACTCTAGGACGGTGCACACCATTTACCTGGTGCAGGTATATAGGGGGTTGCATATCTACCAGACATTTTTTTTAATCCTCCACTTCCATAAATAAAACAGACCTTCTACATGTGTCACACTTTGCTTTTTCTGATATATGGCAGGACTAATATGGCTTACAGAGTGAATGTGAAGTTAATTTCCTGTAAAACACAAGGAATCAGTAATTTTTCTATACATACCACTACTCCCAAAGGACTAGGAAGTAGAGGAATCAAGAATCCTATTTCAGAAGAACACTATTTTCATTTTCCTTCTAGAAAGACAAGATGGCTGGCCTTTATATATGTAGCTTGTATAATAATAGATAAGTATTTACTGTGTGTCTTTCTGTGTTCTGAATTTGAAGTCTGCTTACATTGCTCTCCTGGTCTAGAATGTGATTCCCCCTTTTATCTATGTATTCCAATTCTGGTTTCTTCCCTCAAAAATGGTTTCAGTCAGTCTTCTTTAGTAGGCCTCAATGAATGCTCCTTCTCATACAATTTTTATCCTTTACGGAATCTATGATATTCTTACAGACCCTAAGAAATAGCTTATCTCTTAACTGTCTTTTATTGATTTCAGGAGTCATACTTTGACTTCTCTAATTCTACCAGGAGCTAACTTAAGAGCAGAATTTTACTTCTTCAGATACGCGACTTTTCTTGTTCATCATACTCAGGTTATTTATTAAAAACAACAGCACCAATTATGAAATTTATATGGGTACATTCCAGAAACATTGGAAAATAGAGGAAAGCATTACAAAGGAAATGAAAATTCTACCAATCTGTGAGAACTGCAATTAAAGACACTCCTGTCTTCCAATCTTGCTCTCTTGCACAAACACATACCATTAAATGAGGATGATATTGAATCTAGTTTATTATACTGCTTTAAAACCTTTTATATTCTCTGATGTGATAAAATACCCTTTTGACTGATGATTTTTAATGACAGCCTGGTAGTCCATCTTAAGAATGTATGTTTCACTCTAGAAATTAAACAATAGCTTATGCTTATCAACTTTGAGTTGGGGCTGAAGTACAATGGCTTGTACATTCCTTTATCCCTCCTAAATTTGATGTATTAGAAGAAAAGCCAAGAAATGAGATGATGAAACAGGAATAAAGAGGGTTAACTATGTTGGAAAACATATGATGTATGATCACATTCTAGAGATAACTCTGATGTATTTCTACATTGCCTACTATTGATTTTTATTTGTGATAATTTTTGCTATATTAGCATAAAATTATAACAGTTAACATAGATTTATATCCATTTTAGAGAGAACTGAAAAATAAAGGCTCTGTTAAATAATTTGAATCTCAGATTATTCCTGTTTTATGTACTAATAAAACCCACAGGGGAAGACTCATTTTAAATTCAAGAGGAAAAAAGTCTCTGAAAGAAAATTATTCTGTGCACAAATACACTGATTCTTCAAAGATAAAACATCTTCACAGAAAGAAAAAGATCTAAAAATGAGTTGGCTTCAAATCCCAAGTCTCTCTCTTCCTTTCTCAATACAGGCTCAGCAGCCTTGATCACCAGGCCTGATCCTGTTAGCCAGAGAGCTGGGGCCCAGGTGAGGCTGAAAGTGAGGCGGGAGCACAGGAGGCAGGAGTAAGGTCTGGCTGGCTCAGCATCTAGTCTATCCTGCAGCTGTTTCGCTCAGACCTTAGCATTCTAGCAGCCCAGCTAATGGTCCTTCACTATCCTGCCATTTTCCCTGTGGCTCTTTTTACCGCAAGACCAGACCAACTTGTAACCTGGTCTCATGCCTGGTCAAACCAGCAATCTAATTTACTACCCCTGAACACCAGTATTCCTAGGACTCTCTTACTTGCTGTTTAAATATCTACCATAGCTTGTCTCCTCCTGCTTAGAAAGTCACCTGAGTCTTAGGTCCAGTCTGAACAATTTCCAAATCAGTATCTACACACCCTGCATAAACACCTGGAGGCCTTCTTTGAAATCTGTATTTAAAATAGTCCTTCTGGCCGGGCGCGGTGGCTCATGCCTGTAATCCTAGCACTCTGGGAGGCCGAGGCAGGTGGATTGCTCAAGGTCAGGAGTTCGAAACCAGCCTGAGCAAGAGCGAGACCCCGTCTCTACTAATAATAGAAAGAAATTAATTGGCCAACTAAATATATATAGAAAAAATTAGCCGGGCATGGTGGCGCATGCCTGTAGTCTCAGCTACTTGGGAGGCTGAGGCAGAAGGATCGCTTGAGCCCAGGAGTTTGAGGTTGCTGTGAGCTAGGCT
>CAUYRT010006892.1:0-17177 GCA_963574885.1 Lepilemur ruficaudatus
GACTGAGAATCCAGAGATGAAACCATCTGCATATGGTAACCTAATCTTTGATAAACCAGACAAAAATATACATTGGGGAAAAGAATCTCTTTTCAATAAATGGTGCTGGGAAAACTAGATAGCTACATGCAGAAAAATGAAACTTGATCCCTACCTCTCACCTCTCACAAAAATACACTCAAGATCGTTAACAGACCTAAACCTAAGGCAAGAAACCTTAAGAATCCTAGAAGACGATGTTGGGAAGACCCTTTCAGACATCAGTCTAGGCAAAGAATTCTTGAAGAAGACCCCCAAAGCAATCAATGCAGCAACAAAAATAAACAAATGGGATCAATCAAATTAAAAAGCTTCTGCACAGCCAAAGAAACTATTACTAGGGCAAATAGACAATCTACAGAATGGGAGAAAATATCTGCTCTCTACACCTCCGACAAAGGTCTGATAACAAGAATCTACCTAGAACTCAAAAGAATTAACAAGAAAAAATCAAAAAACCCCATTTATAAATGGGCAAAGGAGATGAACACAAACTTTTCCAAAGAAGACAGAATAATGGCCAGCAAACACACACAAAAAAGGTCATCATCTCTAATCATTAGGGAAATGCAAATCAAAACCACAATGAGATACCACCTAACCCCAGTGAGATTGGCCTCTATCAAAAAATCCCAAAACAACAAATACTGGCGAGGATGTGGAGAGACAGGAACACTCTTGCACTGTTGGTGGGACTGCAAATTGATGCAACCTTTGTGGAAAGAATTTGGGGATTCCTCAAAGAGCTAAAGATAGAATTACCATTTGATCCAGCAACAGCATTTTTAGGCATCTACCCAAAAGAGCATAACACATTCTATTATAAAGACATCTGCACACGAATGTTTATGGCAGCACAATTCACTATTGCTAGGTCATGGAAACAACCCAAGTGCCCGTCAATTCATGAGTGGATTATTAAAATTTGGCATATGTTTACAATGGAATATTACTCAATTTTAAGAAATGACAGTGAGCTAACACCGCTTATATTATCCTGGATTAAGCTTAAGCCCATTATTCAAAGTGAGGTGACACAAGACCCAAAGAACGGGCCCCACTTGTACTCGCCATCAAATTGGTACTGACTGATTGACACTATGGTGCTTAAATGGTGGTAATGTTCATTGGGGATTTTGGGGGTAGGGGGATATACCCACGTCCAGGTGATGTGGTGAGCACTGTGAAGGGGAGGGGCATGCTTGAAGTGTATTTGGGGATGGGTATTAGGGGTCTCAATGGGGGGAAGGAAATCCTCTAAAACTGATTTATGTGAATAGCTGTACAATTTGGTAAATATACTAATAACCATTTAATTGTACACTTAAAATGGAGTAAAGACATGATATGTAAATTACACTTCAATAAAGACAAAAAAAGAAAAAAAAAAGTAAATTGATCCAGAACTAAACTTTAAACTCCAGTCCTGAAAATAACAGTGGACAAAGGTAATTTGAAAACAGAGGTCATGTCTTCCCTTCACTTTTTAAGCTTTCATAGCTCCAAGTATCCTGCAAATAGTGGGCACTTGCTCAATGTTGGTGTGTGTATTTATGTACTCTGGAAGAATTTAGTAACGTGGATCAATGACTGGGTAACTAGTAAACATCTTTATGAGTACACGCTTTTAATTTTATAGGCAATTTCTGTTACCAATGTCTCACTGCATTTTCCCAAGGAATAATTTTAAAATATATTCTTGAAATTCTAATTTGTAAGTTAAATGATAGACTGGAAGCAACAGATGTCAAACTTTTATATCAAATTATCCACTAAGAACTTCTCAGAATAATTACTTATATTTATGTGTGCTAAGAAAATTATAATTATGTATGTTCAACACTTCCCAAAATAGTGTCTGCTATACTTAATAATTTTCTTCTTTATGTGTAATCACTTTATCCTTGCATCATCTTTCTCTGCTTACTCATTTAACATTTGTAAAAGTGGACCCCCCCAATTAATATTATTTTGAAACCAGTTTTTATGTTAATGTCTACTTTCCTAGATGTGGTCTGATGAAGTTATCTTTCAAAATTCTTTATCAGGGGCAATTTTGTCACACAGGGAACATTTAACAATGTCTGGAGACATTTCTGATTGTCATGGTGGGGGAGGGAATTGGCCCAGCATCTAGTGGATGAAGGCGAGGAATGCTGCTAAATGTCCTACAATGCACGGGACAGCCTCTCACCACACAGAACACCAGTAGTGCTAAGGTTAAGAAATCCTGATATTTTCACCCTTATATTCAATAAGGATATATACACATTTCATAATGTTCCTAAAAGAGTCCCAGATATTTAAAAGAGTACAAATAAGTTATATATAATTTTACTATCCAATTCACATTCTATTTAATTTAGTTGGACATTTATTGAATATCTTTGCAGAGTGCTAAGTAATAATCTTTGCACCAAAGAATTAACAAACAATTAGGAAAAAATAAAATAGGCAAAAACATGGCATCTTGGCAAATAAAGCAAGAGATTATTACTGAGAGGGGAAACTGTGTGCAGGGGGAGAGGGGATGTATGAGAACTCTCTACCTTCTGCTCAATTTTTCTGTAAACTGAAAACTTATTTTAAAAATAAAATCTCATAATTTTACAAAAACGTAGTATGGTGTATGCAGTAATAGCAATGAGATAAGCATGGGCCAGACAGAAGGTGATAATCTACCAGTCAAGCAGGCACGCTATGAAGGAGAGGTAGGTAGAAAGAAAAGCCCACAGATATGCCCCACAATGTGAATAATTCTTTTGAAAATGAACCTTTTCTGTGGAATTTTCACTGATATAATTAATAAATACTTTAAGGCAGGGGCTTCTTGACATAAGCACAACCTGTCTTTCTTCTAATTTCTGCAGCTAGATCAACCTCATATTCCTTTCCATATGTACATTTGAAGTTCCTACATTGCCTTACATCGACATATCTCCTTTTCTTTGAGAAAAGAAACTACTATTTTATGTATTCTTTCTTTTTTTTTATAATATTCTAGCAAGACGTTCTGTTCTTTCTTCTATTCTTTCACCTACCAGTTCCATTTGAAGTGGTGGTTTTGGAATAGTCTAATTCCAGAGGTGGATGGAAGAGAATTTGAAAGGACCTGAAAAAATCCCTGGTACTCTGATCTTTGTCTTCAGCAAATTAAGAAAGTATTTTTGAAATCATTCTTTGGATGATTTTCCCACCCTACATTATCTAAGAAAGGCCCAGGTCAAGAAATTTAAATCTGCTGACTTTTGCTTTTACAAATGCTCTCTCTCATAGACTTCCACATCTCTTTTATTGTTGACAGTGTATTTACAATTGAACTTTGACCTTTTTCTATCATTGGAGTACAAATATTCATGATTTTAGGTTTGGACTTTCAGATGAAAATCAGGCAAAGCAGACCTTTGGCCTGTGTTTGCACCAGTTCATTAAGCATTTTTTTTTTTTTTTGTACAGAAAAGTAGAAGGTAGTTCTATTCCAACCTTTCACCATGAAGTTTAACACCTGAGTTTAGGGAGAAGTCTCAGAGAGTGATACGAGCCCTCCTTGCTTTGCATTAACTCCTGCAGGTATTGTTGGGGAAATATTATTGAAAACAAAAACTTCTCTCACCCCAGTAATCCTTTCCGCAAAGGTAGAAACGAAGGAATACAGTTTTAGTATTGAATAAGCATTAGAGTACAATGTGATGCTCATCACAATCTGCTAGAAGGGATGGCAAGAACAGTTAGAAATCTCACCTCTTATTTATAGCCAAGTAAATGCAACCTATTGTACACATGTTCTCAAAATAAACGATAACTAGTCCTCAAGTAAGAATACTTGACATCACCATTTGTCACACATAGTTCATCCTAAATTCACTTACTATAATTAGAGTAGCAACTTGAGTTTGCTAATTGCCTTTATCAAAAATAAAATCTCATACCTTCATGTTAACAGGTAGGTTTGCAACTTGAAGCCAGGCAGTAGCTAAAGTTAGGGCTCTATCTCCCCAGGAAACTGGGAGATAGGGACCTGTCTCCCTTAATTGATTACATTTCAAAGAAATGTTTTCCAATGCCCTGAGGAAATATTCCTACTTGTAAAAAAAAAAAATGCCTTATTTAGCCTTTAAAAACATTTATATACGTTTCAAAGGGGCAGAGAAAGGAGTCACAAGTTTTTAAAGCAAATGTCTAAAAATAGGTGTGGAGGGGCAGGAAACTCTTTTCCTTTTTGCACCAGTGAAAATTAAATTTTTTATCTTTCTATTTATATTTACCCCTACAGCATATAGTTCATCTGTGATTTAAAAGTGTGTGGTATCCTTTTGGGGGGTTATTTTCAGCTAGTTCAAATGTTATTACAATACATGCACACACATACACACAATTTATATTTATTTATAATTATCCATCACATAAAAATTTAATAAATCTTATGCCTGTTTATAAAGATTACTATCAGCTTTGTTATCTTTCTTATCTTCATATAGTCTAATGTATCATTACAAAATATCTGTAAAAAAGTTTATATTAAACTTCCTGGATAGAAAAAAATAAATTGAAATATGTTTTGAAAGCTTAAAAAGTAAAGAAGAAGTCAAAATTACTTTAAAAGAAAACTAGACTTTGCTTTTATATGTAAGTTGCTTTAAAAAAAATTTTTTGTTGTTGTTTTTGCTTGTTTATAAATGATCCTGTAAGCAAGTATCCTTTAAAGCTTTGCTACTCAAAGTGTGGTCCCTGGACCAATAACATTGGTATCAGTTGGAAAGCTAATGTTAGAAATGAGGATTGTAGGGAGCAGGCTCTTGCCCCACTAAGGTTCACTGAAAAATCACTGCCATGAGGCAGGTCGATTAATACGAGGGAAAAATACAAATTTATTTAATGTGTACACATGGGAACCCTCAGCATGAAGATTCAAGTTCTCTTTGGAATTTGAATGAGTCTGAGGGGTGGGATATAATTTTCTTCATTTTACTCAGGAAAGACAAATTCAAATAATTCTTGAAAAGAACTGTCTCCTTCATGGTGGGATGGGACTATTTTAATCAGTCAACAATCAGATGGTTACAAGAATTTCCAGATTATGGTGACATATTAGAGTCTCAGCATTGATATCTATCATGGGCACTTTGGGTACCTAACAATGACTATAGCCAGGTTATTCTTGGAGAAATAAAACTTTTTTGAGACTGTTTCTATAATATTCTTTCCTATGAACTTGGCCTCTTTCTTTGTGAGTCTTTCCTTAAATCCTAATATATGCTTTATCCAACTTTCTTTTAACTTCACATTTTGCTCAAGTTTAATCTCCCTCAAACTGATGATGGAATGCTGCTTAGCTTATGACTTTGAAAATCAATTAACACCTGACTCATGATAAGCAACTGAGGTCTCATGGTGACTTGGTGTCCCATTGAGAGGTATCCAGCTCCTACCCAGGACCTACTAACAACCTGGTGGATAATTTTGAAAAGGAGAAAAGTTTATTTTAATGGTGGTATGGAGTTTCTCTAAAATCCTAGGGGCCTACTCTGGGATTTTCTTAAGGTGCTATCACAGGCAAAAGAATATGATGAGAGAGTAAAGGGAAAGTCAGAATCACTTGCATTCTAAAAATCATTGCTAAAGCTACTTATTGAAAGACAAATGTCATAAGGACACATACTCTAGGAAGATTTCCTCTGTGCTTAATATGCCACTCCCTCCATGAAACCTTGCTTTTACGACTACCAAAGTATTTATTGTGTCAAAATATAATTTCCTATTCATTTCCCTATAAGCTATAGGGAAACTATATCAGGAAGGAAAACAATATATTTTTATTTTCTTAAATCACTGGTTGGCAGACAATATGTGATGAGTAAAAGAATTAATGTGTCACTTTTCATCCTCTACTCAAGAAAGAGCCCTAGGGAGAAAAAATAAAATAAAGTAGTCCCTGCAGGATTTTATTGACCCTGTAATTCTGAACTCTTTATTTTTTTCACTTCTGGACTTTACATGTATAATTTAATCCTAGATAAAAGGCAAAGAAAAAAAACCCTTGAAGAATTTTATACGAATTCTTTGTTCATGTCTAAAATGACTTTTCAGGTTTCCATGTTTAAATCATCTCAAAGAAAACTCCTGATTTTTATGAATTTTGAGAATCCCAGGATGCAGCCACTTGTCAAGTTCTCTGGATGCTTGGGAATTTGGGTAAAAATTCTGACAACAAAACTTGTAAATCTTTGAATTTATTTTTTTTCTTTCAAATATTTGAAGAAAGATGAGTTTATGAGACTATGAACTATTGCAGT
This sequence comes from Lepilemur ruficaudatus, assembly GCA_963574885.1. Classification (NCBI taxonomy): domain Eukaryota; kingdom Metazoa; phylum Chordata; class Mammalia; order Primates; family Lepilemuridae; genus Lepilemur; species Lepilemur ruficaudatus. The sequence goes on from CAUYRT010006892.1 coordinate 6,333, forward strand.
TTTCAAGAAAATAAAAGATATTTCTTTTTTGCAGGCAATAAGAGGCACTTCAATTAAAATTTTTAGCTCAGATTCAAATGCAATAGTCAAGAAAGCAACATAAAGTACATGATGCTAATTCTAGAAAGGAAGACCCAGTGAATATGATAAATAGGTATTTTGATACTCTATGTTTACATTTCCAGTGAACTACTTATACCACAATGCATGATGTATTTAAAATACTCAATTCAAATAGAGAACCATATGTTTTCCTTCATTATTATTATTTTTAAATTTTCAAAATGCCTCAACAAAAAAGTTTCAATGGGTTGTAAAAAATTCAATCTCAGCTACTATGACGTGTGAAGTCATAGATACACTAGGCTATCTCGTAAATGTTCAGTTATTACCATGATACAGTTTCAAAAAGTGGATGACTGTGTTTGAACCATGTTGGAAGAGCCTATATTTTTCCATGGTTTTCCTGGTAGGTTTTTCTTTTCTTTTAAATTATTACAGGTACATAATAGCTATATACCTTTACAGAGTGTGTGATGTTTTGATAAAAGCATACAATGTGAATTAATCATGTCAGGGTAATTGGGATATCCACTACCCCAGGAATTTATCATTTCTTTGTTTTAGGAACATTTTAATTCCACATTTTTAGTTATTTTGAAGTATACCCTAACTTACTGTTGGTTACAGTCACTTTGTTGTGCTATCAAATATTTTCATTCTATCTGCCTATTTAACTATTTTTGCACCCATTAACCAACTCCACTTTATCCTTCCCACTCTGCTATCCTTCTTGGGTAAACCATCTGGTAACCTCTGGTAACCATCATTCTATTTGCTGTCTCCATGAGATCAATTGTTTTTAATATTTAGCTTCCACATGTGAATGTGAAACATGTGAGATTTGTCTTTTTGTGGTTGGTTTATTTCACTTGACATAATGTTCTCCCATTTCATCCATGTTGTTGCAAATGGCAGGATTTCATTCTTTTTTTGTGGCTATATAGTAGCCCATTGTGTGTATGTACCACCATTTCTTTTTTCGTTCATCCATGGGTGAACACTTAGGTTGATTCCAAATCTTGGCTACTGTGAATAGTGTGGCAATAAACACAGGAGTGCAGGTATCTTTTCCATATACTGAATTTCCCTCCTTTGGATATATACCTAGCAGTGGGATTGCTGGTTATATGGTAGTTCCATCTTTAGTGTTTTGAGCAACCTCCCTACTGTTCTCCATAGTGGTTGCACTAATTTACATTCCCACCAGCAGTGTACGAGAGTTCTCTTTCTCCACATGCTTGCCAGCATTTGTTTATTGCCTGCCTTTCTGATAAATAGCCATTTTAATTGGGATGAGGTGACGTATGATTGTAGTTTTGATTTGTATTTCTCTGATAACTAATGATGTTGATCATTTTTTCGTATACCTAGTGAACATTATTTGTATGTCTTCTTTTGAGAAATGTCTGTTCAGATCCTTTGCCCATTTTTAATCAGATTATTTGATTTTTCCTATTGAGTTGTTGGAGCTCCTTATATATTCCATTTACCAGATGGGTAGTTTCCAAATATTTTGTCTTATTCTGTTGGAGGAGCCTACATTTTTGAACATTCTTTCTGCAAGTAAATGAGGATAAAGTATTCATTTCGTATTAAAAATATCTTCAATATTTGGATAATGGGAGGGAGACTATGAATATATTTTTTGTAGAAATTTATTAACTTTATTAAATTTAGACATGTTTAAACATGTTATCAATATTTACCTGACTTAGTCTTAGAATTTCTGCATATTTGATAGCTTCTCTTTAGGATTGATAAAAGTAAATGTGTCTATTCACATAAAACTTTAGCATTAGATTAATAAGCAAATGTCTTTTCAAAAGTTCACTGTATAAAGTGTAGCCTGAGGATCCATTATGTGATATTACTTCTATTGTAACTTTTGGTATCAATTTAAATTTTTTAATTCAGTTAAGTCTATTATTCTGAATTTCCATTTCTATAGTGATGTTTAAAAAATTCTCATTACAAACCACTTCTCTATGGGTTAGAATTTGAAAAATTGGCCTAAGCTTTTCACTTTTCCTTCTCATGTTCTTTGCCATATGACTTTATATTTAATATTTCCTTCCAGAAAAGAGAGAGAGTATATTTCCTGCAATTTGACTTTAGGTTCAGACACGAGATTTATTTTGTCCAATAGGATAAAACGGGAATAACAAGTGCCAGTTTAGAGCCTATGCCTTAAGAGACAATGTGTATGTCTACTTCCTTCTTTGGATCTCTGCCATTACCATCAGAAGAACATGTCTTGCAAGCTACTGTTTCTTTAGCCTTGACCCAAGAATAAATATACAGAACTGACCTGAGACCAAATCTCAGCTGGAGAGTAACCACGCCGAGGGAGGTCTATAGCCAAGAGCAAAGCCATCTCCAGCTGAAAGCAATCAAGATGTGCTTGCCCCCAGGATAGAGTTAATTGAATGCTTATTGTATGCCGCTTAAATTTTGTGATCATTTTGTATACAACTTACTCCTCTGAGTACATATGGATGTGTTTCAAGAGCTCTGAGGCTGTATACGTCCACCTACTCTAGACTAGAGCTGTCATTTGATTTGCATTCCATCAATTGAATTAGAAAATAGAATCTGTTGTAGCCCATAAAATTGACAATGTCTCCCTTCTTCAAGCTACCTTGATGTAAGATGATTTGGATTTTTACAGAAAGAAAGTATTTTGCCTAATCACTACAAAGGAGTCTTGTACACAATCCCCAGGTGAGGAATGACTTTGTAGCTGATGGCATGAAGTGATTGTAAATCATAAGTCACCCATGCCTTCAAAGAGAAATTATACACTACCAAAATATAAAGGTTTATATTTTAGTTTAGTACATAATTCTTTGTAATATACCATGTAAAACAAAATTCACAATGGCTCAAAAGTTAAAGTGATTTGTGTATGTGTGTGTGTGTGTATTGTAGAGAAATAGGAAAGAAGATTTTTAAAACTAGGAAATAGCCTCTTTCCAAGAATAGCAATAAAATATACAAATGCATAATGTACATACTTAATGTATATCATTATGAGTTGAACTGTGTCCCCCAAAATTCATACGTTAAAGCTCTAACCCTCAGTACTTCAGAATGTGCCTGTATTTGGAGATAGGACCTTTACAGAGGTAAGTTAAAATAAAAGCATTCAGGTGGACCCTAATTCAATCAGACTATTGTCTTTATAAAAAGAGAGGATGCACGGAGGAAAGATCATGTGAGAACACTGTGACAGATATCTGCAAGCCAAGAAGAGAGGCCTCAGAAGAAACCACAGGTGCCACCCCCTTGATCTTGGACTTCTAGCCACCAGACCCATAAGAAAATTAATTTCTGTTGCTTAAATCACTCAGTTTGTGGTATTTTGTTATGGCAATGCTAGCAAACTAATTCATATGTAATTTTTAATTATTGCATTTACTATAATTAATAATACACAGATACATATGGGAGACATAACCAAACTTAATTAATATAGTGCATTGTCACTTACATATATGTTATGGATTACTTAGTGGACACATTTTCCTTCAGTTTATTATGATTTTGTTTGGGAGATATTTTTCACTGGCTAATAAGTTATAACCTCATAATCCTTTTGTAAGTGAAGCTGGTGAAGAACACACATTTTAAATCAAAGTAACACAGATTTAATTCTACCACACATTTCTTCAGTTGTACATTTTAATCAGTTCTATACAAATTGGTTAGGTTAAAGACTTATTATTCTCTCTTGGATTATAAAATAGACATTTTAAAGTAAAAGATTAGATATATCAATGTCTAAAGATATTGTTAAATCAATTATCAACAATAGAAGGGTGTACTATGTAGCATTAGTGAAAAATAATATTTGTGAAATTTCTTTCTTTAAATATGAGAAGGTTTTAAAAACTTATTTTTTTGGAGGGGGTTGTAATTTTTCCTTAAATATAACACAGATTTCTGCTTTTTTTTTTACTAAGTAGTACCAGCTAAAATTATGATGCTGAATTCCACGTAATTTTAATTTTTTAAACTTCAACAAGGGCTATGCTATTGTTATATTGAAACTAGCTGATGATGGCAACACTCTTTTCCTACCCAAGACTGACCATTAACACTTCTAAAACCAAAGGTGCATCCTCTGGTAGTTGTGGACAATAGCTAGAAGTAGGATAAAGGGCAGAAGTAATGCTGGCATAAGTGTTTTTTGTTTTTTCTTAACATTCTTCCTTGCCATATCCTGATATTTTTATTCATCCACAATAAGTATTTATTAAGAGTTTATGCACACAGGTGCTATACTAGGAGCTATGAGAAATAGAAAAAATAGAAAAGCTATCTGACTCATGAGTCTTTTAAATCTACCATGGACATCAAAGCACTTACATAAGAAATAGCCAGTGAGTGTTCTGTTAGCTAGAACATGCTGACTTGAAATCTTTGTTTTGTAGAACTGATCTTCAGTGATCTTGAGTCAAGAAGGATCAGAGAGATGACTTTATGATAAATATTATTTGGATTATAAAATTGGTTAATCTTATTATGATAAAAAAGACATTTAAGAAGCCAGAAAAATATAAAAGTAACTTTTTTTCTTCTTTTATGAGTTTAACAGAAACCCCTTCCTCTTGCTGTACAGTATTCCTACCAACTGAATAAAACTGCATTTTTTAAAAGTTTACTGCTTAAGCCTATGCTAGTGGATTATCCTATTGCTTATGTTGGAACAAATAAGACAAATGGTTTGGAATGGTTCTTCACACAGGACAGATGTTAAGAATACACCAGATTAATTGTTCAGTATGAATCTGCCCTTAGTCAGAAGGATTTTAAACTCTCTCTGCTGTGTTTGCTCATCTGTATAATAGGGATAGCAGTGGTATTTACTTTAAAGAATTGTTGCAAAGAATAAATTATGTAGCTGGCTTGGTCCTGGCAGATGGTCCTTGGGGAGCGGAGATGTTTTGCTCAAGGAGAGCACATATAGGGCAGTAAGTAGTGTGAGTGATCAGCATAAAAACAGATCTTTCAGACGGTGACAGGCATCTCTGAGTATCTTGGGGGTGGACAGTTGACAGTGGGAGAAACTACCTGCGTGTATCTAAAAAGTTACCATTAGCAATTGGAAGATTCGAAGAGAAAGTATAGCAGAAGACCAACCCAAAGAAAGTCTAAGAGTGTGGGCCTGACACTCAGCAGGCATGCAGCACAGATGTTTGCTTCCTGTGGGCTGAAGACGCTGAGGAATAGCCACTGCAGTTTTAGTTCTCTGAATGTGCTGAGGATTTTTCAAGGAAGAATTAAGAGACATACTGAGATGTAAGAAACCACCATCTTACCATAGAAAATAATTTGTGGTGGACTACTATAGGCTTTTGGCCCACCAGCAGAAGGGGCTTACCTTGGAAGCTGTCACTGAAAACTACTCTCCAATCAGGATGGGAATACTGACATAAAACAATGAAAAGAGAACAAAAATTTCAGTGCCAATTAAACTGAAAAAGTCACATTTTGCTCCCAGAAAATGAGGATGAGAGTGACTGGGTTGGCAAAAAAAAAAAACTAAAAGGTAAGAAAGAACACTATAGCAAGAGTATTTGGTGGTTTTTCATATTTTCATTTTTCCTTTCTGAGAAGGAATTAAATTTATAGTGTGGAAAATTTGTCTCTAGAACAGAACACTACTCTGAAATGTTCACATTGATTTCAGAAAAACAAAGTCCTAGGACCTTTAAAGCTATATACTTACTAATAAATATGAATTATTCAATAAATAATTTCAATTATTTAATTGGAAAAATAAGCTCCATTTAGATGAGCTAAGGCATGTTAGTCAAAGTCACATTGCAAATATTCAATAAATATTATTCATTGAATAAAACTTAATTATGTAAACCTTAAAGAATAATAGTATATACAATATTGTGTAGGCATTTCCAAAATGATATTACATTTATTATGTCATGTGTACGCTCGCCCTCACCCCCAACACACACACACACACACACACACACACACACACACACACACACACACAATTTCTAGAGAAGTGACCAGTAATAAATTCTTTAGCCACCAAATATAAGGTGAGCTGGATCCCCAGTGAGCTGGTGAAATAGACAAAATTTGCTAGCTTAAAACTCACTGTTTTCTGACATATTTTTGGAGGAGAGGGGGTATTGGGAACTAGGATACCATTTAAATAGGAGAAGATAAGTTTGCTTAATTTAAAATATTTTTCAGAAATCTATAAAAAATTTTTGTTCAGGCTTGCTCAAAGTTTAACTTTAAGAGTACAAAGCTATCATGGTTTGGGGAAATTTTATTAAAGTTAGAATAAAATAGCTATTGGATGTAGTTATAGTCTTAGAGACTGTGGGTTAGAATTTACATAACTTTTATTTTGATACCTTTTAAATAGACATGATCAATCTAGTTAAGATAAGAACTTTAATCAATAAACTAGAGAAAAATTTAAGCCTAATCAGATACGCTTGTTAGAGTGAAAGGAATTATTAATTGATGATCCTAATTTGGATGAAGAAAATGTTTTATAACTACAGTAGGTTTTGAAATTTAAATTTTGGAAATAAATAGTAATATTTGTACTCAAATAGAAATGAGAAAGTTTAAGGTGATTAAAATGGAAAGATTTATTTTTCTATAATTATCTATGTTTTCTGTGAAAATGTTTTCAGTTTAGCTAAGTGCAGCTGAATAGTTATTGGAAAGCTATTGGTAAATATGCGACATGCTGAATTTCACCTGGGCTATGTTTGCCTCATTCAGTCAATAATGAGAGGGAAGCATAATATCAATATTTCTGCTGTTCATATATAATGGATTGTTCAATAATTTTTAACTATCTTTTGTGACCTGATTCTCAGCTCTGATATTAGTTTGAAGAGTAGACAGGCTTGAAGAAAATATTAAACTTTAACTATTTGGATAAGCAAGTCCCAATCCCAAAGTTTAAAATTGTGTCTTTTGAAATTTTAAATTATCTGTTAAAAATTAAGTTCAGAAATGGGACAATAATTAAATTTAACTTTCATTTGAATTTTCCTAGGGGCATTCTAAACCTCTATTATTGGCTTTATCTAAGGTACTTTATATTCTCACAAAACCAAGAACTTTGGTCTATGACTTTCATGACCAAGGACACATTTCTGTACTAGAGAAATTGGAATAAACTCTTTTTAGTACAAGAAATGGATTGTAGCCTGAAATTGTCATAGTTAAATCAAGATTTGAAAAAGGGATTTCAAATGAGGGATGTTCAGAAGATACTAGGAGAAATGGAAATGAGAAAGAGAATAAATAGTGAAATTGCAATGGAGCAGTAGAGCATTTTGGCTCATGTGGAAATAGAAGTGCTAGTACAGGATTTTCAATATCCTAAAGCCATTAAACCATTATGTCTGCTTTCCTGTTTGTTTTTTTTTTAATTGATCTGTTCTAAATGTATGGGAGCTTCAAGATACGATGTTGGGTGCTTCACAAATATGTTCTATAGCATTCACTCCTCCAGGGAAGAAAGATGTTGTTTTAATTTTCTTTGTTAATTTTATTGTTCCTTCTCAGGTTATCTGTCCATTTGTGTCTATAATGTTACACATGGAGTTACCAGTCCTGAATACTATGTAATCAATTTTTTAAAATTTGTGCCGGGGTGAAGACAAAAAAAAAAAAAAAAGAATATAAAATCTATTTTGTCCCAGGGATTGTGAAATACTGTATACCTTAAAAAAGGAGGAATTCATGTTGTCCCAGACGTCAAGTGAAGCAAATATTTTAAGGAGTAATTCTATTAAACGCTAGTGCCATAACATGGTCAATAATTATTGACCATTGGATTTGGCAATGTGTAGCTCATTGGTCTTAGAATGAAGTTTTAATAAAGTAGTGGATAGAAACCTCTGTGTAGAGGGGGTTTAGAAGAAAAAAGATGCAGTGGTAATATAGAGCAAAGATAAGTCTTTTTAGGAGCTTTGTAGAGAAGAAGGGTAGAGGAAAAAAGATAAAAATTGGAGGGGGGAATATATCAAAAGAAAATTTATTTTCTGTGACAGATGATATTACTGAATGTTTGTATGATAACTGGACAAATCCACAAAAGAAAAAATGTAGCGAACTAAAAGAGAGGAGTAGGAAATAGCCTGAGTGAATTCCTTAAGGAGGTGAAAGGGATGCTAGTCAATACAGAAGTGTATAGATGCTTGATTTAGCTTCTTCAAAAAGCTCAGGATGAGACCCAAATGTGGCTGCATATAGTTTATTTAGAAATGTTTCCTGGAGGCAGAACTGAGTTATTAGGTAGACTGAAATGGGAAAAAAGAACAACTGACAACGATTACATTATCGAGGATGTGTTCTCCAAAGGGATCTTAGAGAAGAATACAGAATCTGTCCAGAATTTTCTATTCATCAACTTTATTCCACTTTTATCCACTGACTCTTATATCCCACAGTTTGAGGGTTATTTCTAGTGGTGTTCGTGATGATGATGGTTGTATAGAGTTGAACATACCCTAGGGAACATAACTGTTGAATTAGTTTAACCACTGAAGTAAAATGACTTTTCCTTCCAAAAGTTCTAAGTAATTACCATAAAATTGTGAAATTGTCAACTCTTTCTATTCACTGGGAACATTGAGCAGGGTAGAGAAAGAGACATTTATATTTGGATGGAGATGTCCACAGGGGCTCCACGTATTTGCCCACTAAGAAAAAAATTTTCTTCTGTGCGTCTCTGTTGAAAATGACTAGGGAAGAGGCTTGCCTGTGTCTGGATACACTTTACGAAAAAGGGAAAGCCCAAAGATTTTTATATGTAATAAGAAACATTTCAAATTGTTATCATAAGAAGTGTATTTATGGTTTTGTGTGGAACTCTTTAATAATGCCTATTGTCTGTGGTGGATGCACATGGATATTGACTCATTCTGAATTAGTTTGCACCATTAGTCATAGAATCTCAGAATATGTCTGAGAATTTGCTTTTTTCCTCATGTTTACTGAAGTACAAGGAGGTTAAGTGACTTGTCAATGATCATCAAACATGTTGGTGAAGAAGCCAAGAATAGATCCTTAAGATCCTGACTCCAGGTTATTTATGCCACTGTACTTATTGATTTTACCTTCTGTTTAGTCATTCGTTGGGCACATTTGCAATAAATATAATCAACAATTGGAGGGACACTCCAATTCTTTAAATAAAGGTTTTACTTTACATCCCTGGCAGGGTGGAAAGAGAGTAAATCTGAGGAAATGCCGTGGATTTTTAACTAAAGTCTTATACTAACCAGTTGGACCATGCGTTTACTTTCTCAAAGTCTCACTTTTTACAGCTCTAAAATCAATGCAGTAGTCTCTTAGATACCTTTTAAGTTCCACATTTTATTTTTCTGGGAGATAATAATTGAAGAATTGGTTAGTTTAACTTCATCTGTGAGGTGTGATTTTTACCATTTGGATTCTTGATCTAATAGTTCCCCTGATCTATTATGAGGGATTTTTAAAGTAATGATTCTTAGGACACTGCCATCACAGGACTCCACTAGGAGTCTCCATAGTGAACTGTGTCTCTTCCACTTTTAATGTCATCTAATTTAGCTTTCTTTTTTTTTCTTTTTTTCTTTTACTACGTACATATATTTAAGTACACATATAACTAACCAAATAGTACACATTAAATATATAATTTACAAAGTACACAAAGCAGACAAATAAAATGTGTCTATTGTTTGGGTGAGACCAATTGACTCCCACTGCTGAACTCACAAATGGACAGAACTGAGGTGTATTAAGGATGCACTATCTCTTGTACTAGTTTTTCATTAATTTTCTGTGTTAAGGAGCACCCTTTTCACCATTGCAGTGGTCATAATTGGCAGCACATGGGAGTTTTTGAGAAGACAACAGTGCTGGAACCTGCCATTTTTAAAATTCGTCATGTCTCTAGTGAATATAACGAAGAAGGCACAGAGAAGTCCAAACATAGATATCTATCCTGGCAATCAAAAAATCACCTTTAACCTTTGGAAAGGATCCCATTGCAATTTGCTAAATAAAATGCTAAACAGAATTACATGAATTTTTTTCTTTATTGAAGTATAATTTACATATCATGCCTTTACTCCATTTTAAGTGTACAATTAAATGATTATCAGTAAATTTACCAAGTTGTACAGCTATTCACATAAATCAGTTTTAGAGTATTTCCTTCCCTCTATTGAGACCCTTAATTCCCTTCGCCAACAACATTTCAAGCATGCCCCTCCCCTCCACAGTACTCATCACATCCTGCAGATGTGGGTCTACCCCTCATCCTCCAAATCCCTAGTGAACACCACCACCATTTGAGCACCATAGTGTTAATCAGTCAGTACCAATTTTATGGCTAGCACATGAGGGACCCATTCTTCTGGGTCACTTCGAGTGACTACTCACTTTGAGTAATGGGCTCGAGCTGAATCCAGGATAATATAAGCGGTGCTAGCTCACTGTCTTTTCTTAAAATTCAGTAATATTTCATTGTAAACATAAACCAAATTTTAATAATCCACTCATGAATTGATGGGCTCTTGGGTTGTTTCCATGACGTAGCAATAGTGAATTGTGCTGCCATAAACATTCGAGTGCAGATGTCTTTATAACAGAATGTCTTATGCTCTTTTGGGTAGATGCCTAATAATGCTATTGCTGGATCAAATGGTAATTCTATTTTTAGCTCTTTGAGGAATCTCCAAATTCTTTTCCACAGAGGTTGCACTAATTTGCAGTCCCACCAGCAGTGTA
>CAUYRT010006894.1:0-17451 GCA_963574885.1 Lepilemur ruficaudatus
ATTTCAAATATTTAGATATCTTTAGATAAAGAAGTAACTCACTCTCTCACATGAACATGCATGCACTCTCCAGCTTTCAGAGGTATCCTCAGGAAAGAAAAGATTGGTTCAAAAACTGAGAATTTGAGTAAACCATGGAAATTGACAGATATTTATTCTCTGTGCTATGCACAAAGGGATGAGAATATTATAATTTAATGAAAATGAATATATAGAGGGAAGGAGGGAAGAAAAGAAGGAAGGAAAGAGGGAGGGAGGGAGGAAAGGAGGGAAGGAAAAAATAAATAAGAAATATACCTTTCAAGATCTGAGAAATTATGATAGGGAAATGTAATACAAATGCCCATAAGAAAGCACATGCCATTCAATTTCTGAGGACAGGGTGGTCTAAACAGAGGAATGAAGTGGAAAGGTCATTGGCATTTTTAAGGGACAGAATTAAGGCCAGTGGAACCAGTGAGAGATGGTGAATGTGGCAGAAGATGGAACCCGAGAGGCAGAGAGAAACCAGATGATACAGGGCGTTGCAGGCCACAATAAATAATGATTATTTTATTCTGAGGGTAGGAATGAAGTATTATAAGATCATATGAAAGAGAGTCACTGTCCTAATATTAAGAGCCCATCCTGGCTGCTTTGTGCAGAATATGTTTCGGAGAGGTAGGAGTTTCTGATGCAGGAGGAACAGATTACTGCCAGACTCCAGGCAAGAGCGTCTTCCACTGGAGGTGAGCCGAGAAGATGCAGAGAAGTACCTGTCGTAGTAGATGGGTTCAGCGCATGCTGTGAGATCAGGCTCAGGACATGCTGATCGCTGAAGTATAGAGTGAGGAAATGGGGGATGGGGTGGGAGACAGGAATTTCGGGGGGAGGGAGGAAGCGGCAGAAACGAAGAATTCTCTCACGCACAAGTTATATGTAAAGAAGCCTATTCCTGGTGGGGACGTCAAATACGTAGTTGACCGCATGATTCTGGATTTCAGGGAGCTGGTCAGGGCTGGAATTGTGAATTTAGGAATCACCAACGTATGGATGAGATTTCTATCCGTGGGGCTAAATGAGATGACTTAAGAAGATAATCAGAGCCATGGCGCACAACTGGGACAAATATACACACAGAGAGAGAAGAGAAGGGGACCCCACGTGGAGCTCTGAAGTCTTGACACTTCAGCTGTGGAGAAAAGAAAGTGCTAGAAAATGAGACTGAGAAGCATAAATCTGAGAGGGAGAAAGGAAGAAGGGAAGCAGAATATAATTTCGTGGCAGCCAAGAGATGCACTTCAAGGAGATGAAAGGGGTTGCATTGGTCAAAATCAAATAGAGTAAGTTATTAGAAATCCTTAGAAAAATAACTAGATGGAACAAAAGGCATTAAGTGACAACTCCAAAACTTTTGAACTTTTTAAGATGTTACTGCCAGTAAACCTGAAAGTTCATAGTAAAATAAGCATTCAATCACATTTTATAGTGCTAAGCTGAAGTGCTGATCCCATTGTGAACTTTAAATTAATATATAAAAAGAACGCAGGTGTTATTTATTCTAATCGTTATAAAATAATTAACATCTTGACTATGACTCAGATTGTGCACGTCTATGTCTGTGAAATAAATCGTAATTAATACACGTAATAGATTCATCAGCATTTCATTGAGTGACCTTATTGCTTCGGTAAAACCTACTGAAACATCAGCATAACCACAAATATAAATGGAAAAGAAAATTATCATTCAGTGGGTATCTCTCAATAATCCTCCTGCTAAGGTGAAAATTTTGTTTCTGAATACATCTAACCAATTATTAATATTGATTAAGAGAATATATAAACACAGTCCATTAAGTCTGAAGTTTTTAATTTGTGCTAAAGGATAAACAGGCAAAATGCTTTAAAGGGTAAAATATGCTGAAACCACAAAAAGCTTTGAGTTGAACAACTCTTGAATTATTATATATCCATGGATATTAAATATCCATAAAGGTCTCATTTCACTATACTAGATCGTGTATAGAATATAATTTATTTCTTTAATTTTTATATATTTCTTGTTTTTCTGCTAAATAGAAGGACCCTTACGGTAGGGACTGGGCTTACTCAATTCCCCAGTGTCTAGCACACGGAGCAGAGGAGGAACTTAATACATGTTTGCCAAATGAACAAAAGAATGAGCAGGTCATAGCACAAAAGATGGGGGAAAAAAATTTAGAAGGGGGAAAAATTGCCCCCTTCTAAAATTCTAATATTTTAGGCCGGGTGTGGTGGCTCACTCCTGTAATCCTAGCACTCTGGGAGGCCAAGGTGGGAGGATCGCTTGAGCTCAGGAGTTTGAGACCAGCATGAGGAAGAACAAGACCCCATCTCTATTAAAAATAGAAAAAATTAGCCGGGCATGGTGGCGCATACTTGTAGTCCCAGCTACTCGGGAGGCTGAGGCAGGAGGATGGCTTGAGCCCAGGATTTTGAGGTTGCTGTGAGCTGGGCTGACATCACAGCACTCACCTGGCTAACGCAGTGAGATTCTGTCTCAAAAAAAAAGGAAAAAAAAATACAATAAAATTCTAATATTTACAAAATTATTTTCATCATCTGGCCAAAAAAGAAGAGATATATAACAGGAATTTACATGAACCGAGAAATCAAATGGGTACAATAAATTATTTAACTGGAGACTGATAAAATACAGAAATAAATGACAAATCTCCCCAGTATAGCACTGTATTGCCATTTTAAAGACAGAAAAGGAGAAGTGTTTTGAAAAAAAGTGCTCATATTCACCTATTGATAGAAAAAAGTGCAGACTTTAAGATAGAAAACATTTGGTGTTAGCAAAGGAACAGAAGTTATTTTAATGAACATTTTAAAGACTTACATATGGAAAAAGCTGTCTATCTATAAACAGGCAAGTCAGCAAAATAGTCACTCTATCTTCTGGGACAACTGATTCTGTTACTGCGCAGCTGTGATACAGTGACAAAACCACTGGACAGTCACAATGAACATGTACCCAAATCCTGATTCATTCACTCACTAGTGAACCCCTTTAGAATTCTAAAAGGTAAATAATGACCACACAAGATAGTTCCAGAGAGCAAATAAGATCATCTATCTGAAAGCACTCTGTAAGTTATAAAGCAAAATTGAAATGTGTTATGTTCCAAATAAAATCATGATTTTATTTCTGCATTTGGTTTTTTCTTTCTCACTAAGGCATTCCAAAGACATTGACTATTTGTCCTGCGTTAAACAGAAATTGCTATTGGAATATCAACATGTGTCTGAACACACTAATGTCACTAACACTGGCATTGTTAGACTAGCACCAAGGTCAGGCAGAAAATTTTGGCTTTTATGAAAGTGTATGTGTAAAATAAGGGAAATACATTGAAACTCATGAAATATAGTGTATTAGTTGTCCGATCACTACTTATTGTGCAAAATTTTATAGGAAAGTTTACTGTGTGTGAAGGGGAGCTCATAGCTGTGAGAAAGAGGAAGATGGATGACAGAAATAAATTTGACATAAAATAGGATATGTTTCCTAAGCTATCTAAATTGGAATGTAGAGTTTGGGGGAGGAATTATACTTTAATTTTAGGGATAGCTACCCTACCTTAATAGAGTGCTTTTTTCTTGCACTAAGTGAGTCACTAAGATTCTGATAATTCTTAACTCTTACGTGTGTTTTTTTCTACCATGCTGCTTCTAGCATTTATTGTTGATCTTTTAAAAGTTAGACTACCAGAGTGCAGCACTTTTTGTATAATTGTTTAAAACTCGTTTCTGCTGCCTGTTGAAATTGATATGAAATAAACTTAGCGGAAGCCTCCAGTTACTGAACTGCTCTCTGCTAGAGAAGCTGCCATTATTATCTGCCCTTTGTTTTCCTAACACTCGCAAAATACGCACCAGGCAGCTTAAAGGTTTTGTCTCTGTGTCACCGTGTGCATTAACACCTTCAGCTGGGTTTAAGATTCAAAAGTGTATTTTATTCGAGGCAGAAAGAATGAGAATGTAATCATTCATCCACGGTATCAAACACACACACAAAATCTCAACTTCCCCTTTAGCGGAGATCAAGTTACTAGCGCAGAGACCTGTGGTGGAGTTTGCTGTTATTCTAACATAAATCCATCACCTAATGAGATCAGCAGTATAAATACTTACAAATGAAGTGTTTTAACTTAACAGAACTAACTTTTCAAATAAGCGAGATGAGAGTTTTAGGTTTATTTTAGCTCAATCTATGTAATAATTAAAGCGGTTGTCCAAAGACCCCTATTTGTTAAGATTTGGATAGTTAGGCATATATTTCGTAGTAAAGAACTACATTTCTTTTAAGTTAATATATAATTCTGATTTCGACCAATTCTGACTATTCTTTGCAATTATAGAATAATTCAAAAATATTTATTTTCATTGCTTTTTTAAAAGATGACGTCTTGCTCTGTCACCCAGGCTAGAGTGCAATGGTGCTATCATAGCCTCTAACTCCTGGGCTCAAGCAATCCTTCCAGCTCAGCCTCCCAGCCACCGTGCCCCGTTATTTATTTATTTTTTTTCCATTTTTGTAGAGACAGTGGTCTCGCTATGTTATGCTGCCCAGGCTGGTCTCGAACTTCTGGCCTGCAGCAATCCTCCTGCCTCAGCCTTCCGAGTAGCTGTGATCACAGGCACAAGCCACTATGTTGGCACAAAAACATTAATTAAACACCCACTGTATGTTAGGATATACGTTGTAGAGAACTTATATGATGTATCTGGGGGCAGCTTTAAAGGTAACTAACATTATTGTAAGGTAATGTAAGCTTAATTCCAAGTAGAGTAAAGATAATAAATGCAATAATAAGTTCAGGATAAGTATGAAATGACCATGGGCTGGGATTATTAGGGATAAGATGTTCTAGGAGCTACAATCTGAGACCATAATGCAATGATAAGGAAGTATAAGGAGGCCAACAGTAAGAATATAGTTTTGAAGCAGGAATTCACAATGCCTCTTTGGAAAACTAGGAACACAACAACCCAATTACAATGCAGAATTCATGGTTGGAAAACCAAGACAGCAAGAAATATAGGTCAGGAACAGACTGCTAAACACTGAATTCCAAAGTAAGGTTTTATTGTTTAATTTTATTTTTAAAGTGAGTTTTCTAAATAGCTTTATGCAATAATGCGCTTTTTAGTTCATGGATGGGAACACTAGATGAAGAGCTTTATTAAGCTTTCACAATATTTTTTTTTAATCTGGGAAAAAAGTTTTACTGCAAAAGGTGAAAAATAAACTTACTATTTTTTTCAATAAATCTTTCTAATTTTGAAAGTGTGCTTAAGTATTCAGTATTCATTTCCAACTATGGGGCAATGTTGTCTAGGTTTTTAAGTCACCCAGCAACGGGGTCAGAAACTTAAGACATATTGGCAAAAGCTTGCTGCATATTCCTGCTTGTTTCAAAAAGCTTTGCAAATCATGAGCTTGTTAACTTAAAGTTAAAGATAGCTGGCTGATCAACAATATTCCAACTGAAAGGCCAACCTTGTTATTAATAAACAATTTGAAAGCAAATGATAGATAGGAAATCTCCACTGCTATTTCCAGTTAATATTCTATTTCAATTACAATGCCATTTTTTTTTACTTCAAAAAATTGAATCTGCCAAAGATGCCAAATATATGGTACATTTCATGATTAAATCAAAACTATGATATCAAAATTCAATAAGGAGATATTAAACTTCAGGAGTCGGTTATCTTGACTCACTCTGGGGTTCGTAAAAATGTTCCCCAGATTGAAAAGGGCAAGAAAGAAAAATCACTCATATGATCAATGAATAAAAAGAAAAGATGGCTGCTTGCTATAGCTTAACTCTTTGGATAGGCTTGAAGAATGGCGCTATTTGGCACATGTGAAGTGCAAATCAAATGATATTTAGATCCATTTACATTTTATAGAAGAGCAAGTGATTTATAATAAAATGACAGTGTTCAGCGGGGTTGGTATGTTCAGATATTCAACTTGCTTCATAGTAATGGCAACTTGTGATTCATTCAAAAGGTTTCAGGACCTTTTAAAAGAATTACTACCGATGAGATGTTTTTTAGCTGTAAGAAAATTAGACCAAGAGGTCCCATAATTTGCCCGGGGCATTGGAGATCTTTCTCAGATCTACGTGTCCTTCCCAACTCCTTAAGTATAGCTAAGAGAATTCAATGCTTTTATCAAAAGAAGGTGCACAAAATGCTTCTCAAGGACCTATGTCTGTTTAGAAGACCTTTCCATGTTAAACAAATCTCAAAATTGGAGAGGTTTAGATAAGAAAAAGTAAATTTGGTGAAGGGAGGAGGGGTGTCTTCTGTTTCTCAGAGGCAATGCTAAAATTAAAACTTATTTAACGAAATCATAGCTAAAATTAAAACTTATTTTAGCATCAAATTTAAAATGAAAATGTTCGTATAATGTATTCCCTGCGCTTTCAAAAGCATAGAACTGCTACAAATTTTTCAAGTCATTACTTACAGTGAAACTCTTCATTAACGTTAGTACCCAGAAGTAACTATTACCTTTAATTTGATTGAAAAAAATGGCAGAAAAATTGATTTCATGACAAATTAGAATATTTTGTATGAATATATATGGTCACCATATATGGCGAATGTTTGAAAATGGAATTTATAGAGGATGTTTCTCCAAATGTAACCAAAGTTATGCAGTTATATACAGTAAAGCCATTTCTAATTATTTTAAGGGAAGTCAGCTAGTCATTAAGTCAGAAAGAGTTTTTACATTTTCTACCAGTGTCCCAGATCCATTTTTATTTTCCTTATTTCAGAGGGGATTTTATTGTTCTGTTTTTCTACATAATTCCTTCTTTCCTAACTGAAAGGAAGACTATAACACACTCCCCATTCCCCTTTCTTGGGAATGTTCTCAACAACAGAGTATTCCTTTTATAATCTGTAACTTTGTCATTTTTAAGACAGATAAATCGCATCCAGTATAGAGGTCAGGTTCTGAAGGTCTGTAAAGGCAGCCCTGAAATTGACAAAACCATTGTCTCTAACACTAGAGAAGAGTCTGTCAATTTCAAGGCTAAATTAAACACTTTCCCTTTTGTGGCACTGTTGATATCCCTGAGGAAAAGTGTGGACATTATTTGAAAATCGAGATACACATACTATAAGATAATTAAAAAGATAATCATTGACACGTACTGTAATATAAAGATCACAGTAGCTCCACATAGACTGTCTCTCTGAACCTTCACAACAATCTTACTGAGTACATTAGGACGTGAGTTAAAATCAGTATTTTATGGGCAGGGCGCTAAGGCTCCAACAGGTTAAACGGCTGCCCAAGCTCAAACAGCTATCAAAAGGCAGACGGAGGATTTAAAATTTTGAGTTTTGACTCTAGAACTTATGTTCTTCTAGTGGCCCAATCCTATCATCCTCATTTTTAAATTATGAATCTAGAGGAAATCTCTACTGACCACAGAAGCAATAACAACATAAAAGGCCAAAAGGGAAGAGAAACTAAAGATTTACTAAAGTTCACAAATGGATAACAAAGTACCCAGATTTTAAGCAATATTTTATTCACATGGAGAAATTATTCAGAGACATAAATTAATACTAATAGCAACACTTTTCATTTGCACAGCACTTTGCAATTTTCAAGGCATTTTATATGCATTATCCCATTTATATCGCTCATAGGAGCAATTCAATAAATGCTAGTTAAATAAATTTTTTTTTTAAAGGGAAACTTATAACTGGCAAACTGAAAATCTGAAGATTGGAAGGTTAAACTGTTCTGGATAAAAACAGTATTATTCATTCTATACATAAATTGTTTTGTGTAAATCCTAACTCATCAACTTAGCAACAACCAGAGTCACATCCTCTGCTGACAGTGAATGCACTACTTAAATATTTTAGCTCTTTTGTGATACCCCAAGGAGACATTTATTGAGCCTCAAAAATTAGGATTTAACCAAATGTCTAATCACTTTTTTCTTCTTTCAAACTAGTAAACGACCCAGATTCCTCAAGAAAAGGTATACTAATATCTGATTAGAAATTAAAATTATTGACTATGTATTTAAAACTGCACCCTACCTAAATTTGTGGTGAGTGGTATATCACAAGAAGAAATAATTATAGCCTGTTGTTACTTTAATTAGAAAATTAAGAACTTCCCACGCTCAGTCATCGGTAAACTATAATCTTAAAATATTTTCTTAGAGTATGCTACTAACAAAAGAATCACTTTTAGCCCATCCTAGGTTTAAAATAGAGACACCACATACAAGGGATCCTCAAAAAATAAAACAATAATACAGACATTATTTATATCCAGGAGAAGTGTAATTTGATCAAGTAACATAAATACTGGGCACTTAATGACAATAGTAAGAAAAAAATAACAAGACACAGATGTTTGTACTTATTTTAAAATATCAATGCACATTCTCCAAGTTGGCCTAGCATAGAAAAATCTTTGTATACTTTTTCAATATGGAAATTAAAAATTTTTAAAAATTCTACACAGCAGCTGAAAATGAGCATTTTAACTCTTAGTAGAAGTTCAATAAATCATTGGATTTACTGTTTAATGTAAGCCTCAGCAGTTCAATACAAAGCAGTGCTTAAACATAGATCTGTCTGCCAGCACCAACTTGTTTGTTTTTCAAGTTGTTGACCCACTGGCATACCAAGGGAGTCCAGTGGGTATGGCCAATTCTGGTGCAGGCATTGAAGGGGTTCACTGTATGTAGCATTTGAAAACAATAATTAAACTGGCTTATAAGTTGGTCTGCTTTTTATTACCATCATGTGCTGGCAGTTATAAAAAATGTCAGTGATAAAATATTCCTCCCAACCAGAGCAGACTACTCCTACTCCCTTGTTAGTTGACCTATCAATGTTTCACAAAATCAATTTTTTTTAAAATATGGAACAGGAAGAGATGTGATGGGTTGGGAGAGAAAACAGTATAACTCATTTAGTATGGATATGTACTGCTTTGTAAAATGTTTGTTTCAGAGACAGATATACAGTCATGTATATACTGGATCCTAGCATAAAATGCATTTCTTAACTGTTGGTAGTAGTTCAAAATGTTTAAAAGCCAGTGGGAGGGAATAAGGACCCTAATGAAGTGGTATAACACTGTATAAAAAGTACTAGACTAGGAATCAGAAGTTCTGGGCTTTTAATTTGGGCTTTGCCTTCAAGCATATTTTGTGATTTTGAGGGAAATCACTTTTCCTTAAAAGGATATAAGATATAATATATGTAAAAAATACTTCCTCGTTAATAACAAAAGATATTTGAAGAGTGTGCCAGGTATATCAATATAATGTAAATGTGACACAATATGCACTATACCTTGGGAATAACATTAAAATTGCTTGATGTTATTTCTACTATAATTAAATCTCTTGGCAAGTCAAAATGGTTCTCAAATCCACTACCCTAAAACTGCTCCAATTTTTAAAAACGCAACGGCAACTATTTTCAGCATCCTAAGAAAAGGGTTTAAGAGGAAAATATAATTTGGGGACTTTCAGAAGCATTATTAATCAGTGGATTAGTACCAATACCTCTATATAGGGCTTTACAAGAGAAAACTAACTTTTGTTCAGTATCAGCTGTAAGTCAGGTATTGTAACACACACTTTACCTATTAAATTGCTTTAAAGCCTCGAAAACATAAAGCGTATTTACATGTAAAGTATAATTCTGTTATATAATCATTGGAAATCAACCATTACGGGCCCACTGAAAAGGGCTGATGATAGTAACTTTGGCCAATACAACAGATGGCTTAAATATTATTTTCTCATCTTAATGCATTTTTTATGCATCAACTTGACTGGACTATGGGATGCCCAGATATTTGGTTAATCATTATTTCTGTATGTCTGTGAGGGTGTTTCCAGAAGACAGTAGCATTTAGATGGATGGGTAGACTGAGCAAAGCAGATGACCCTCCCCAATGTGGGTGAGCCTCATTCAGTCAATTAAGAAATAAAAAGGTGGAAGAAGGTTGAAATTGTCCTCTGTCTGACTCTTGCAACTGGGATATTGATCTTCGTCTATCCTCAGCACTCCTCAGTTTCCAGGCCTTCGGGGCTCAGACTGGAATATAAACCACTGTCTCTCTGGCTCTTTCTTAGGCCTTTGAGCCATACCAGTAGCTTTCCTAGGTCTTCAGCTACAGCAGACCATGGGATTTCTCAGCCTTCATAACTGAGTGAGCCAATACCTTATAAAAAAATCCTTTCTCTCTCTCCCCCAATCTATCTATACATATACATATCTCCATACATACACATATATACAAAATGTGTACCTCCTACTGGTTCCGTTTCTCTGAAGAACTCTGACAAATACACTAGGAAAATTCATTTACTAATAGGTACAGATTACGAAATAGCAGTTTTTGCAAGCAAAAGTATTTGGAATCTACTTGTAAATTACAGATATTTCACAGCACATTTGATATTATTCCTTTGCTTCTTCAGGAGAATTTCAAATAGCTACATGGAGAAATTTTTCAAATCCTAAAATAATAAAAGCAGAAGTGATAGAGAGCTATTTAATTATTTCTAAAGACATAAAACAAGGCTTGAAATTATATCAGTATTTTAATTTTTCTATTGTCCATTACTTTCAAGTATCAACAAATAAGCAATTTCCTAACACAATACTTTAAGAATTCTCTTTAATGTGGCTATGGCATGTATCATCTACACAGGAAATCAACACTGTATAGAAAATACCTCATGAAGGAAGATACCAGAATGACCAATAAGCAGATGATGAAGTGCTCAACATCACTAATCATCAGGGAAATGAAAATTAAAACCATACAGAGATACCACTACACACCCACCAGGATGACGAAAATTAGAGACTGACAACACCAAATGCTGGCCAGAATGTGGAGCAACTCCAGACACTTTGGCAGAAATGTAAATTGGTACACCACATTGGGAAAAGGTCTGGCATATACTACCCAGGAATACTATTTATCAACAAAAAGTAACAGGTTACTAATATATGCAACAACATGGATGGATCTCAACTATGTTATGCTTTTGAAAAAAGCTTTATACAAACAAATACAGACAACATGATTACTTTTATACAAAGCTTTAGAACAGGCAAAACTAATTTATATTCGGAAAAACCGGAAGTGTAGATGCCTCTGGGGTAGTAAGAAGATAATTTACTGAGAAAGGCATGTGAAAACTTCCTGCAATGACGATAATGTTGTATACTTTTATATGGGTTTTTGTTGTATAGTAACGCACAGTTTTTAGACACAAACAGCAGACATAGGGTTGTGCACTTCACTGTATATAAATTTTATCTCAAAAAACAGAGAAGAAGCACAAACAAGATATTAAACTCTAGCTAATGATATGAATGCTGAAGTATTTGAGCACATCTGTAACTTACTTGGAAAGGTATCTAAAAATTAAAATAGATTGATGGTTAGAATGATAGATATTTAACACAGCAATTACTACAAAATGTCAACTGAAGATTCAAGGTGGTGGGTGTTTGCTGTAAAATTCTTTCAATTTTTTATCATGAAAAATTTCTAATACACAATAAAGTTGAAAACAATTAGAAAAGGTTTTTTTCCTTAGGAAAAAATATTCTTCACCACCTCTGCCTTCTTATTACTAGGAAATGACTATGATTTAAGATTTTAAAAAGAAGAAAACACTACAATTTTGAAAAGTATTTTTTTAAAAAAGAATATTATTATACTATGTAAGACAGTAATAGAAATGGATGGCAAAGGTCAAGATCTTGCCAAATGATTTGGTTTTGAAAATGGTACAGAACAACCAGCTGACCCATTTCTCAGGATTTCTAAGTTCACAAGTCAAGTTCCATCCATGTCATTTCTGCTTCAAAGCTATAGAACAATTTAGGCTTGTGGTCATTATTGAATTAGATCTTTCACAAGTTACAGGGGCTGAGAAGGGTGTGTGCGCCAGGGTAGGGGGAGGCATGACAAAGAGGTTAGTTAATGAGTACAAACATACAGTTAGGTGGAAAGAATAAGTTCTAGTGTCTGATAGCACAGTAGGTGACTATAATTAACAATATATTTGTACACTTCAAAATAGCTAGAAGATCTGAAATGCTCCCAACACAAAAAAATGATGTTTGTAGTGACAGATATCCTAAATACCCTGATTTGATCATTACACATTGTATGCATATATCAAAATATCACATGTACCCCATAAATATGTACAATTATTATATATCAACAAAAAACTCCTTTCTTAAATATTCTTAAAATGTTTGGACTTACTATCCATTTCTAATTCATAATGTAATGTAAAGAATTCAAGGAATAAATTTGTTAAAAATATCATGTCATTTTTTCATTCTGCTTGCTACATAAGAATCACTGAAATCAACTGGACAAGAATAAGTTTCAGAGACATAGTTGACACATAATATTGCAGCTTTTATCAGCCTGGGCAAGGAGTGCCTAATTACTTCACTATATCACCTGCTGTATCCTTGAGGATGGGAACTGTGCCCTATACGACATTGTGTCTCCAGTGATACTAGATTCTGCCTTCTTGTCTATTTGCAGTAGGTAGTGAATAGATATTGCTTGAAAAGTATCTTTGACATTACTTTTAACATAGTCATTGAAACCCTGTATTTGTAATCATCATCAACAACAAAAAAATCAAAACAAGGAATGGAGGGGCTGGGTGTGAAGAGTCTACCCCTACCCTGCCCAGCTTCCATCAGAATGGTTCCATGTTTATCTATTTTAAATATCTGGCTTCCAAGTATAATTTTGCTGAGTTCCCTGGCCAAAAAATTTTTTAATCCACTGACATGATCATAACCTAAGGGATTTCTCTGGACAAAAACTCTACTAAGAGTTCTACTAAGAGTTAACCAAAAAACTCTTGGTTATCATTACAATGTGGATTGAGAAAAAGCAGAATAGATTTACATTCATTTAGCTTTTTGTCAATTATTCTCAGAATTTAGATCACCAGGCAATTCATTTAGCTTTCAGATAAATTGAGGGTAACTGTGCTGTATTGAGACATAGTATCCCTGTTTGGACCTGATGGGGTAAAAATCCCACTCCTTGCAAATAAACTGAGTTTACATGAAAGTGCTGTCAAAAAACACTCACTGGTAGGGGTAGAAGTGGGCGAGATCAAAAATCAAGAAGAAATCTATTCTAGATATTTTTTTCACCAGATTATCTGTCCACTTTGGAGCTGCCCACTTTGGAGTTTCTGACTTTAATTTTTAGTAACAAAGGGAGATTTCTCTAATCCATAAAACTCCACTTCTACCACTGCTCCTAATTCTATCACTTCTTTAATGAAAAAAAGAGGAAGATGACTAAAATTAAAGGAAAGAATGGGAGGTTTAAGAGATTAAATATAATATGACTAAAATTACTACAATTTTTCCTGGCATGGCCCTCTTGACCAAAGCTGGTGGATTTGATAACACCCCTTAAAGTAAAAGAAATATAGTTCAATAAAAGTGAGACAGTAAATTAAATACTATACGGAAGACTTCCCTCAATAAGGCTGAATATATACAGATTCAACAAAAGATAGCTAAAATCAATGAATAAGAGACCCAGAGTGGGCTAATTAAGGTAAGCTTGAAATTCTGAGGACAAGACAGATAATCTAAGAAGAGTAATACCAGGAATGACAGTCAAAGCTTTTCACTTATTTTGGGGCTGGAAAGGGTATAACTCTACCCTCATATTACAATCATTATGCTCTGTAAATAACACAATGAAGAATATTTACCAACATTTTGTCCAATCTGCTCTCTCAGACAAGCAGAAGCCCAGAGTGCATAGACTTAAAGGAGAGCCTAAGAAGATAGACGGCATATAAGGAATTGGGTGTGATTGGCATGGCTCACAGACCACAAAACGTGGAGCCAAGAGTCTTCTGATGGTTGGTGGCAGGAAACAAAATCAAAACAGAAAGCCATCTGAGATGTCAATCTTAATGATCTAAGGAGGAAGCAGAATCCAGATAGGAAGGCAAAAAACAAATCAAAGAGAGCTGATTTAAGTGGAGAAGGCTTAGATAGAAAGGAAAGATTCTTTAAACCCCAGGGACTGTACTGAATGCCTACAATCCATCGTATTAAGCATCTTCCCCACAATACCACCACAAAGAAGGCTTTCTTAGCCCTATTTTACAAATAAGAAAAATGGGGTTCAAGTAAATTGATTAATTTGCCAAGACTACATAACTAGACATGGGGAAACAGGGATACGTCTCCAAAGAAGTATCTCTTTTCATCATACTATATTCCTTCTATGAAGCACAATGCTGATCTCTTAGTGGTTTTACAGAAATCACAGATTCATTTCTGCACCATGTGCTTACCTTTCCCACAAAGTTTCCTCATTAGGGTCATTTTAGTAACACAAAATCACAATAGAGTTCTTATGTTGCATTTTGACTAATGTACAAACAACAAACAGGCAGAGACAGCAGGCACGTGAATGGCTCTTCTATTCTGCAACATTTGCAGGGTCAGAAATCAAGTAACTGTAGTCCACATAAATCTGGGTTCTAACATCACATCATATTTCATTTTATTTCACGTGGATATTCCTGGTCTTTTTGAGAACAGCTGAAAGTTCTCTTCTGAAGGTGGTTAGTTACCATGGAAATGATGCTATTGTGGTTGAGAATAAATTTACATAACTATTAGTTAATTATTTCAAGCTTGTAAAATGTGAAATTTTTCTGAAAACTAACATGACCACTGATGCAATAAAGCTGCAAACCAATCCAAAATGATTCAGGCCTCAATATAAGATTATAAAACTGCAAAGAATTTTCTAATTTACAGTAATGCCGTTAAATATGTAGTTTGTAAGGTGAAATTTTAAAACACTCTGAATATAGATAACACACTGTAAGAATGTATTATTATCTACTGTCCAACATGTTATCCAGAGGTGGGGGGAATATGTTCTTAAGTCCTCAGTTGTTATCAAACTTGTAGTATCAGGCACTATATTAGGTGCTAAGTATCTAAAGGTTGGTAAGACCCAGTCCTGTCCTGAAGGAACTCAGTTTAGTAGATAGATATACAGACTGGAAAATGAAAATGTGACAGGTAAAACAAGAAATATATGTACAAGGTATATGTGCACAATTAAACAGCACCTAATGGAAGTGGGGAAAGGATGGGTAGTAGGGATGGGAGTAAGCAGGAGTCAGTCTCAGGGGTTTCTGAGGAAAGCCAGGCAAGGGGGTAGAAGGAAGAACATTCTAGGTAGAAGGGACAGTACAAGCAAAGAACTGCATGGTGTTTATAACCAGCTTGGTGTTGCCCTTGAAATTAAATTACCTTGAGAAGCAATAACAATCATGGGCTCATCAGACTCAGACTCCAGTTATCTCTCTGCTTGGAGCTTAGAAGAAAAATGACTCCCTCAAGGTAAGTAAACATCGGGTATTCTGAAAATTACAGGGAGAAGGCTTCAAAAAGAAGATATATAAGGCTTCCTGCTAATTGGTTTAAGGTGATTTTTTAAAACAAAGTCAAAGGATCTGACACAAATCATAACTCTTACATGTTGCTTTGGGACCTTATTTTTTCTCATTTAATATACCCAAAGTATTTTATCTTGTCACTTAATAGTCTTCTAAAACATGATTTTTGTTGGATGCACAGTACTCTGATATATAGACTGACCATAATTCATTTAACCGATTCCTTATTGTTGGCCAGTTAAGTGGTTTATAATTTTTTTCATTAAATATATATCAATGCAATGGACATTTCCATGCATAAATCTTTGCACACATCCATGATTATTTCATTGAAACAAATTATTAGAAGTAGAATTGCTGGTCAGAGGATATATAGGTTTTAAGGCTTTTGAAAAGATTACTAAGCTGCTCTCCAAAAAGATCACATCAATTTGCACTACTACCAGCAGTGTATGAGAATCCCCATTTTATAGTAATTTTGCCAAGAGTGGGTTATTATTTTTAATTTCTACTAGTAGGCAAAAAAAAAGGCTACCTCAATCTGTATTTCTTATGCCATTAGTGAGATTGCACTATTTCCAGGTCGATTAGCCATTTTCATCTCATTTTTGTAAACAAACTATTTTATGTTTTTCCCTTTTCAACTGAGGTATTCCTCTTGTTCTTGTTAATTTACAAATACCATTTATATATGCTGAAGTTTATTTTTCTAAGTTTTAATTAAATAACTTTCTTTGATCATATTTGCCACTCTGTGGAGAACAGATTTGAGAACAGGTTATAACTAGAGAAATCAGTTGGCATACTACTTGAGTAATCTAGGAAAGAGATTAACTAGATGTTAATCAGAGGAGTAAAAGCAAGAAGAAAGAGAACCTAATGAATTGAATGTGGGAAGAAATAAAAAAGATTGAAATGATCAAGAATGATTCCCAGGCTTCTAGCACAGGTGAAAAGGTAGACAGTGTTACCAATGAGATACAGAAAATCAAAGGAGAAAAAGATTTTGAGGGAAAAATGTTATGTTCAATTTTGTACATGTAAATTTTGAGGTACCTGTGGGACATCCAATTGGAAACGTCGGAAGTTCCGCAAGGAGTATGGTCTGAGAATTTGGGAGTTACTGTTATGCAAATTATACCTGAAACCAGGAGCATGGTTGAGTATGAAAAGTAGCAGGCTGAAGACATAACTTTGTGGAATACTAATACTTTAATGGGCAGGCAGAAGAAAAGATGCCCATGATGGGGGTGGGGGGAGGCAAAACACATGAATAGAGAAATGAAAGGAGAAACAGGATAAAACAGTGTTATTAAGTCAAAGTAGTGGAACATCTCATGGAGCTGGGATTAAAGATGAAGGGATTCAATATACAGTCTTAAATCATAACAGAAAATAAGGTATGAGAGTTTTTAAGCAGTGATGGCAGCCATACGGAGGAAAGCTCATCTTTAACGGTTTCAGTATTTTTTTTTTTAAAGTTTTATGTTGGCTTATGGAAGGCCTCAAAAGGTCAAGAATGGGAATTAATAAAAATGATCAAGCACTAGTCCTAGCAACAGCAATTAGGCAAGAGAGTGGTATTAAGGGTATCCAAGTGGGTGCAGATGAAATCAAGCTCTCGCTATTTGTTGATGATATGATTGTATATCTGGAAAACCCCATGGATTCTTCCAAGAGACTCCTAGATTTGATAAATGAATTTGGTAAGGTCTCAGGTTATAAAATCAATGTGCACAAATCAGAGGCATTCATATATGCCAAAAACAGTCAAGCTGAAATGCAAATCAAAAAGGTAATACCCTTTACTATAGCCCCCCCCAAAAATTAAATATCTAGGAATAAATTTAACAAAAGATACAAAAGACTTATACAAGGAGAATTATGAAATGCTAAAAAAAAAG
>CAUYRT010006895.1:0-18760 GCA_963574885.1 Lepilemur ruficaudatus
CTTTGGAGAATTTTTCATTCATTTCCTGAATTGTTCTTGTGGTTTCCCTATGTTGGGAATCAATTTTCTCTTCAATACCATTGAGTTTTCTAACAATCCATATTCAGAATTCTTCCTCTGTTAGCTTAATTGTATCATGTATGTTAGTGTCAGTTGGTCGAGATTGAGTACTTTCTTCAGAAGGGGACCT
Source organism: Lepilemur ruficaudatus (assembly GCA_963574885.1). Lineage (NCBI taxonomy): Eukaryota > Metazoa > Chordata > Mammalia > Primates > Lepilemuridae > Lepilemur > Lepilemur ruficaudatus. The sequence continues at coordinate 191 of CAUYRT010006895.1, forward strand.
CTCTCTCCGATCCTTCATGTTTTCTGTGATCGTTCGCTGGTTCTTTCTCATCTGGGAACTTTGTCTAGGATCAGAGACGCTGAAACTGGCTGATGAACCAAAATCTGATAGGCTGCTTCTATCGTCCCTCAGCCTCCAGTGGGGAAGAGGAGGCGAAACGGAGGAACCAGTCTGGCGACTGGGTTTCAGGATGAACAGCCTCCTTTCCAGCTCCACCCAGGCGAGGGGTCAGTCTCTTTGGTGCAATGCCCCCAGGCCAGAGTCACAGGAGAGGGCAGTTGGCAGTGTCTTCGTATGTCACAACTGGCGAGGTAACCTCCCTTGCAACTCTGCCCTGCCCAGATCGGTTCCACTCTCTTGGCCCCGAGCACACACTGTTGAGTGGGGTGGGAAACCGCCCAAGGCTAGCCTGGCAAGTCAGAGGTGGATGTCATCACACTTCTCTATGAACCCTTTCAGATGCCAAACCCGAGGCGTGGAAATGGGAGGAGCGGTTGCTGGGCTGGGGGATCAGAGGACTCTAACCTTCTATTCCCCCCCTTTAAATGCTGGACCTCCTCATCCAGGCTAGGACAGGAACGGGGGCCGTGACCACCTCCAGAGCAATCCTCAGCATCCCCAGGCCATGGGCAGGCGACCCACCACCTTCTTAGAGCCATCCGGCCACCAACTTAGCGCCAATGCAGCAGGAGCCCGCGGAGCAGGGGGAGGGGTAGGGAACGCAGGCAACTTCCAACCCAGGCTCCCAGCCCACAGCTACCCCAGCCCTCCAAGTCCCAACTGTTCAGCTGCAGGGTAGCATGCTGGCTCTGTCTCTCCAGTGCCTGCCAAGCCCTCAGCAAGTTCCCAGGGCAAAGTCACCTCCAAGGTATATGCTCCCAATCCTAGTCTTGGAAGCCTCCTGATGTGAGAGGGCACTCTCCGCACTCACTCCTGTGGAAGTGGGAAGCGCCCTTTCTGCTAGGATCCTCCCCCACTCTGGGCTGACTCAGAGGAGTCCACCGGAGAGTTCAAAATGTTCCCTGCTCCAGTTTTTACTCCGCTCAGCCCGTCTGCCTGCAGCACCGCTTCCTGCTGTATTCAGCCGCTTCCCTGCCTGTGTGGGTGTGGGACATGGTGGGGGAAGGATTGTCTTCCCAGGAGTCAGAACACCCCACTCCAGCCGCTGCAGCTGGCCGGGGCAGGATCTGGGGTCCCAGCCCTGAGGCATGCATCTGACTCTCTGGGCTCCACGAGAAATTTTCTGAATCCCCTCTGTTTTCTGCCAGTGTCCAGTGTCCCACGCTGTTTCTCTGTAGGTCCACGAAACTGGTCCTGTGGAAGTGGAGTTCACTCTCGTGCAGAAGACTGTCTATTTCACCTCTGACTCTGAGAGCAGAGAGACAGGAGGCCACCCCTAGTCTGCCATTTTTCTGAACCTCAGTCCATCCTGCTCTTAAGACTTTCCATTGAGTTTTGGAGCTCTTCAAATGTTCCCTTCATTTCCAGGATTTCTGTTTGATTCTTCTTTATCAAATCAATTTCTTTGGAGAATTTTTCATTCATTTCCTGAATTGTTCTTGTGGTTTCTCTATGTTGGGAATCAATTTTCTCTTCAATTCTATTGAGTTTTCTAACAATCCGTATTCAGAATTCTTCCTCTGTCAGGTTAATTGTATCATGTATGTTGGTGTCAGTTGCTGGTGATCGAGTACTTTCTTTTGAAGGTGACTTTTCTTTCTGATCTTTCATGTTTCCTGTGATCGTTCACTGGTTCTTTCTCTTCTGGGTACTTTGTCTAGGATTGGAGATGCTGGAACTGGCTTATGAACCAAAATCTGATAGGCTGCTTCTACCGTCCCTCAGCCTCCAGCAGGGAAGAGGAGGCAAAGCGGAGAAAACAGTCTGGCTACCAGGTTTCAGGATGAACAGCCTCCTTCCCAGGTCTGTCCAGGGGAGGGATCAGTACCTTTGGCACAATGCCCCCAGGCCAGAGTCACAGGAAAGGGCAGTTGGCATTGTCTTCCCAGGTCACAACTGGCGAGGCAACCTCCCTCACAGCTCTGCCCTGCCCGGATGGGTTCCGCTCTCTTGGCCCAGAGCACAGACCACTGGGTGGGGTGGGAAACTGCCCAAGGCTAGCCTGGGAAGTCAGGCGTGAATGTCACCATGCTCCCCTATCCACCCCTTCAGATGCCAAACTCGAGCCACCGGGATGGGAGGAGTGGTTGCTGGGTTGGGATATCAGACGGACTCTCTCCTTCTATTCTCCCCCCTTCTTTCAAATGCCGGACCTGCTTGTCTGGGCTAGGACAGGAAGGAGGACCGTGACCACATCCAGAGCAACCCGCAGCATCCCCAGGCCACAAGAAGGTGTCCCACCGCCTACTTAGAGCCCACACGACAGGTGCCCACGGAGCAGGGGGAGGAGTAGAGAACGCGGACAATTTCCTAACCACCCTCGGAGCTCACCGCTTCCCCAACCTCCCGAGTCCCTAGTGTTCAGCTGCAGGGTAGAATGCTCACTCTGTCTCTCCAGTGCCTGCCAAACCCTCAGCGAGTTCCCAGGGCAGAGTCTCCTCCAAGTTATATGCTCCCCGTCCTAGTCTTGGAAGCCTCCCGACGTGAGAAGGCACTCCCTGCACTCACTCCGGCAGAAGTGGGAAGCGCCCGCTCAGGTAGGGTCCTTGCCCAGCCAGGGCTGACTCAGAGGAGCACAACAGAGTTCAAAATGTTCTCCGCTCCAGTTTTTATTCCACAGAGCCATCTGCCTGCACCACTGCTTCCCGCCGACTTCAGACACTTCCTTGCCTGCGTGGGTGTGGGGCACGGTGGGGAAAGGATTGTCCTCTCAGGAGTCAAAATGCCCTGCCGCAGCTGCTGTGGCCGGCTGGGGCTGAAGCCGGGCTCCCTCCCTAAGGCACACGTGGGACTCTCTGAGCTCCACGAGAGAATCTCCGAATCACCTCTGTTTTCCACCGGTGTCTAATGTCCCATGCTGTTTCTCTGCAGGTCTGCGAAACTGGCCCTGTGGAAGTGGAGTTCACTCGTGTGCAGTAGTCTGCCTATTTCACTCTGACTCTGAGAGCAGAGAGCCAGGAGGCCAGCCCTAATCCGCCATTTTTCAGAAACTGTTAATGAGCTCCTCAGGCACTCTTAAATTGACACAATTAATGATTTATTAAATAGCTATAGTCATTATCATGAACAACAAATTTTTATAGTGCTGTAATTACATTTGAGTAGTAATGATAATAGTGGCAGCAACACTATTTGACAAATGTCCTGTGATATAGCAGACAGTATTATAAGCACTTTACATGTATTTACTTATTTAGTTTTCAGAGCAATCATATGTAGTAGGTGCTATATGTGTCCCATTTTACAGATGAGGAAACTGAAGCATAGATTTGTTAAGCAACTTACCCAAGATTACAGTGGGAGAGCTGCTGATTTAAGTCCAGATTTAAAGACAAAAAGCAAAGCTGGGTGAGGTGGCTCATGCCTGTAATCCCAGCACTTTGGGAGGCCCAGGTGGAAGGATTGCTTGAGCCCAGGAGTTCAAGACTAGCCTGAGCAAGAGCAAGACACTGTATCTATAAAAAATAGAAAAATTAGCAGAGCATGGTGGTGCATGCCTGTAATCCAGCTACTTAGGAGACTGAAGCAGAAGGATTGCTTGAGCCCAGGAGTTAGAGGTTGCAGTGAGCTATGATGACACCAGTGCACTTTAGCCTGGACGACAGAGTGAGACCCTGTCTCAAAACAATAAACAAAAAATAGAGACAAAAGGCAAACACATGGCCCTGAAGTGTGATTTAGTAAAATAAGAATATGAAAATAGCTATTGTCTGGCTGACTGAATGCACAGTATGTTGTGAGTGCTGCTACAAGTCCTCAGCTGCCAAGAAACACGATATATGTTTCCTTCTCCCACAAATGTGCACATCCATTTTGCCAAAACACTAGCCACCATTCTGTATTAAGCCATGAAAAGATTTTTTGATTTATTTTGTTAATTGACAAATAAAAATGTATATATTTATGGTGGAAAACATATGCATACATTGTGGAATGGCTAAATCAAGATAGTTATATATGAAGTACTTCACAATTTTTTTGGTAATAAGAACACTTTAACTCTAATCTCCTAGAAATTTTCCTGTATACAATATATTGTTAACTGTAGTCACCATGATTTACAATATATCTCTTGAACTTACTCCTCCTAAATGAAATTTTGTGTCCTTTGACCAACATCTTCCCAATGCCTCCACCCTAAGCTTCTGGCAACCACTATTCTACTCTCTGCTTCCATGAATTTAAATTTTTTAGATTCCACATCCAAGTAAGATCATGCAGTATTTGTCTTTCTGTGCCTGGCTTATTTCACTTAACATAATATCCTCCAAGTTCAACCATGCTGTCTCAAATGAAAAGATTTTCTTCTCTTTTAAGGCCTAATAGTATTCTATTGCATATATATAGCACATTTTCTTTATCCATTGATCCACTGAGGGACACTTAGGTGGATTCTATATCTTGGCTATTGTAAACAATGCTACATTGAACATGGGAGTGCAGATAGCTCTTCAACATACTGGTTTCATTTCCTTTTAATATATACTCACAAGTGGAATTACTGAATCATATAGTAGTTCTATTTATATTTTTTTGACAAACCTGCACACTGTTTTCTATAATAGCCGTACTAATTTACATTCCCATCAATAGTATACAAGTGTTCCCTTTCCCTACATCCTTTTAACAAGTGTGAAGTGATATCCTATTGTGGTTTTAATTTGTATTTGCCTGATAATTAGTGATGTTCAACATTTTTTCATATGCCTGTTGGCCATTTGTATGTCTTCTTTTGAGAAATGTCCATTCCTGTCATTTGCCCACTTTTAAATTGGATTATATGGTTTCTTGCTATTGAGTATATTGAATTCCTTATATATTTTGAATATTAACCCCTGATCAGATGTATGATTTGCAAATATTTTTTCCATAAGTTGTCTCCTCACTGTTGATTGTTTCATTTGCTGTGCAGAAGCCTTTAAGTTTGATGTAATCTCATTGTCTATTTTGCTTTTGTTGTCTGTGCTTTTGGGATCCTAGCTAAAAGATCATTGCCTAGATAAAAATCATGGAGCTTTCCCCCTATTCTCTTCTTTACAGTTTCATGTCTTATTTATGTCTTTAATTCATTTTGAGTTGATTTTTGTATATGGTGTGAGATGAGGGTCTAATTTTATTCTTCTGGATGTGGATATCCAGTTTTCCCAAAGCCATTGATTAAAGAGACTGTCCTTTCCTCATTGTGTATTTTTGACATCTTTGTCAAAAATCAATTGACCATGTCCTTTGCCTGTTTTTTGATAGGATTATTTGATTTTTCCTTGCTGATTTTCCTGAGTTCTAGATAGATTCTAGTTATCAGCCTTTTTATAGGATGTGTAGCATGCGAATATTTTCTCCCATTCTGTAGGTTGTCTGTTTGCTCTCATGACGGTTTCTTTGGCTGTGCAGAAGCTTTTTAATTTTATCAGGCATGGATTTATATGGGGGATGTCTATTCTGTTCCATTTATCTATGTGTTTGTTTTTATGACAGCACCAAGCTGTGTTGATTACTATGGCTTTGTCATATACTTTAAAGTCAGGTGGTGTGATACCTCTAGCTTTGTTCTTTTTGCTTGATTTCTTTGGATATTTGAAGTCCTTTGTGGTTCCCTACAAATTTTAGGTTTGTTCTATTTTTGTGAAAAATGTCACTGGAATTTTGATAGGGATTGCTTTGACTCTGTAGATAACTTTGGGTAGTATGGACATTTTAAAAATATTAATTGTTCCAATTCATAAACACAGAGTATCTTTCCATTTAATTGTGTCTTCTTCAATTTCTTTTATAAATATTTTATAGTTTCCAGTGTACAGGTCTTTCACCTCTTTGGTTAATTTATTCCTAAGTATTTAATTTTTTATAGCTTTTGTAAACGGGATTGTTTTCTTTATTTATTTTTCACATAATTGACTGGCATATAGAACCACTACTGTTTTCTATATGTTGATTTTGTATACTGCAACTTTACTGAATTCATTTGTTATGTTAAACAGTGGAAAGCTTTTCAGCTTTTTTTTTTAGCTGTTTTCACTAGTTTTATTTTATTTTAATAAAGTCTTGAGACATTATATATAGTATATCTAACAGGATTAAAATCTCAGTAATAAATGCTTACTCTTGGGCTACTGTATTTTTTTCAGCATATTATGGGGGTACAAATGTTTAGGTTACGTGTATTGCCTTTGCCCCCCTTCCCTCCCAGAGTCAGAGCTTCAAGCATGTATTTCAGCTTTTTTGAGATGTAATTCATATACCATACAATTTATTCATTGAAAGTACACGATGCAATCACTTTTAATATAGTCACAGAGTTTTGCAACCATCACCACCAATTATAGAAAATTTTCATTACTCCAAAAAGAAACCCTACACGCCTTAGCTGTCACTCCCAGTACATCCAGCACACACACACACTCTTCTCTCTCTCTCTTTCTCTCTCTCTCTCTCTCTCTCTCTCTCTCTCTCTCTCTCTCTCTTCCCCCCCCCAAGGCTCTGGCACCCACCAATCTACTTTCTGTCTCTAGATATATCTATTCTAAATATTGCATATAAATGGTATCACAAAATGTGATGTGTGGTCCTTTGTGACTGGCACCTTTCATTTAGCATAATATTTTTGAAGTTAATCCAACAACGTATGAGGGTTTTAATTTTCTCACATCCTCACCAATACTTGTTATTATCTGTATTTTTTATTGTAGCCATCCTAGTGGCTGTGAAGTGCTATATCCTCCAACTGTGTAATTGTGTTATTTGCTTTTTTTCCCCAAGATTGTTTTGGCTATTATGGGTCCCTTGAATTTTTACATAAATTTGGATAACTTTTAATAGTCCTATTCCAAGCTTCTAAAAAACTGCTACAGTGTAAACCCTATGTATTTAAATCAACAAATACTTGCAGGGTACCAACTATGTGAAAGCCTCTCTGGCGACTGCTAGAAGGATGCAGAGATAAAGATAATGCAAATTAGTTATGCCATTTGAATCCTGTATTTTTGTAACCACTCCTAGTATACTTAATCTATCAGTTTCAGGAAGACATATGCTATTCTCCAAGTAAGATTAGTAATTTGTCCACTACTCCTTGTCACTGCTTTATATTTTGGGGCTTAAGTGTCAGGTATTTAAGTTTCCTGAGTGTAATAAGCTTTTGGCAAATTACTGTATCTATTAATATGAAATATCCCTGCTAGTCCTTTAAATTTTATTTTTGGTCTTGACTGCTATTCTGTCTGATATTGTTACATCTGCTTTTTTTATTAACATTTTTCCATCCCTTAATTTTCAAGCTTTTCATATAAATGGCATATAAATAGACATTTTTGCTTTCCAATCTAAATGTGTCTATCTTTTAATAGCATCATACATATGGTGGTAGATACTGCTAGCTACCCACCAAAATCCATTTCCTCTTTCTTCCAAAACAATGGAATTTTGACTGAGCACATGGTTGCTTAGTTGCATTCCATCCTCCAATGCAGTTAAATGTGACCATATAACATACTGTACTCTAGTGGCTAGAGGCCAAGGATGCTGCTAAATATCCTACAATGCACAGAGCAACCCCCAACACATCCAGCCCAAAATATTAATAGTGCTGAGGGGATGTATGAATAATAACAGAAAAAACCTGAGTCCTACATAAAGCAGAGGTCCCCAACAGTCTTTAACACTGCCCTTAGAAAATAATATATAATTATAATATAGTTATGTGAGCCCTGGGTATTGTTTCTGGAGTCTCCATGCTGGAGGATAGTTCTATCAGGTGAATTGGTGTTTTGGGTGGAGAGTTCGGTTGGTGCTTCTTGGGTATTTGCAGAAAAACCCATGTTGAGGACTTTCTCTTCTAAGGTCTTATTAAACATATTAGGACCCCTCTACCTAGGAAGCATTGTGTTTCACTCGTGTGGGCTTTGATTCATTTCCTCAACTCAACACATTCCTTTAGAAAAGGTCATGAATCCTGATGGATCGTCCTGCCATTGCTGAGGTACCATGAGGATCTATGTATTTCCTAATTCCATTTTTCTAAAAGTTAAAAGTTATTAATAAAACTCCCATGATTTATTGGACCCCTCTTCTCTTTTTTCAGTTTTCCTTCTGAGTGTTGAGGTTGGAGTTAGGAGATTACCCATGATATGCTCTACTATGGTTCACTGTACCTCACCTATCTCATATCCTCTCCTCCTTCCTTCCCAGTTTAAATTACATGGTCAGTCATTATATTGATCCTTTTAAAAATATACCCTCTAATCACTTGCTCTCATTTAACAAAACCACAATCCTGGCTAAATCCAACTCAGCCTTTTCTGGACATTCACCTGTACAACTGAATATGACTGGAGAAAACACACAGCCTTGTTGATTGGTTTCATGAACTGCAAGTGGGCTCTTAGTGCCACCTAACAATCCCTTTACTTCTCCCTAGTCCAGTTCATGCACCCACTCTCCCAGATGACTATTTCACACATTCTCCTCTCTCCTGAAACACCTAACATCTCCTCTTTCAACTTCTCTGTCAGTGTTCATATTTTTTGCTTCATTGAGAAAACTGAAATGGTCAGAAGAAAACTTCTGCAGACTTCTACCAAAACATCTACCCACAGACATTTGTGTGAACCCATGTTCTCTGTCTTCAATTCTATAACTAAAGATAACCTCTCATTGCTTCTGTCTATCCAATGCCAACCCTTCAAACTCTGCATTAGACTCCTCTCTTACCTATTCAAAGACATCATTCCAGCACGCCTCCCTTCTCCCTCAGGTGTTTTTGCTTTTCTTTTTCCTTTTTTTTTTTATTTCAGCATATTATGGGGGGAAAATGTTAAGGTTACATATATTTCCCTTGACCACCTTCCCCCCTAGAGTCAGACCTTCAAGTGTGTCCATCCTTCATATGGTGCACATCACACTCATTATGTATGCATATACCCATCCCCTCCTCCCCCCTACCATCTGCCTGAGGCCTGATAAATGTTATTCCTATATGTCCACTTAGGTGTTGATCAGTGAAACCAATTTGCTGGTGAGTACATGTGGTGCTTGTTTATCCATTATTGGGATACTTCACGTAGTAGAATGGGTTTCAACTCTATCTAGGAAAATACAAGAGGGGCTATATCACCATTGTGTCTTATAGCTGAATAGTACTCCATGGTATACATATCCCACATTTTATTAATCTACTCATGTATTGATGGGCACTTGAGTTATTTCTATATCTTTGCAATTGTGAATTGTGCTGCTATAAACATTCAAGTGCAGACGTCTTTTTTATAGAATGCCTTTTTTACTTTTGGGTAGATGCCCAGTAACAGGATCACTGGATCAAATGGTAGATCTACTTGTATCGCTTTAAGGTATCTCCATATTGCTTTCCACAGAGGTTGCACTAGTTTGCAGTCCCACCAACAGTGTAGGAGTGTTCCTGTCTCTCCACATCCACAACATTTATTGTTTGGGGACTTTTTAATAAAGGCCATTCTCACTGGAGATAAGTGATATTTCATTGTGGTTTTGATTTGCATTTCCCTGATGATTTTGATGTTGAGCATTTTTTCATATGTTTGTTAGCCATTCTTCTGTCTTCTTGTGAAAAGTTTCTGTTCATGTTCTTTGCCCACTTTTTGATAGGGTTGTTTCATTTTTTCTTGCTGATTTTCCTGAGTTCTAAATAGATTCTCATTGTCAGCCCTTTATTAGATGTGTAACTTGCAAAAATTTTCTCCCATTCTATAGCTTGTCTGTTCACTCTCGTGACAGTTTCTTTGGCTGCGCAGAAGCTTTTTAATTTGATTAGGTCCCATTTATTTATTTTATTGTTGCTGTGATTGCCTTTGGGGTCTTCTTTATGAATTCTTTGCCTAGGTCAATGTCTAGAAGAGTATTTCCAACATTTTCCTCTAGAATTCTAATAGTTTCACACCTTAGGTTTAAGTTTGTTACCCAGCATGAGTTGATTTTTGTGAGAGGTGAAAGGTGTGGATCCTGCTTCAGTCTTCTACATGTGGCTATCCAGTTTTCCCAGCACCATTTATTGAATAAGGATTCCCTTCCCCAGTGCATGTTTTTGTCTGCTTTGTCAAAGATTAGATGGCCATATGAGGATGATTTTATAGCTGGGTTCTCAGTTCTGTTCCACTGGTCAATGTCCCTGTTCTTGTGCCAGTACCCAGTGACAGCACAGGAAAGATCCTCCAAACATAAAATTAACAAAGAAATAATGAACTTAAACAGGACCCTAGAACAAATGGGCCTGACTGACATTTACAGGACATTCTACCCAAAAACCACTGAATATACATTCTTCTCATCAGCTCATGGGACATTCTCTAAGATTGACCATATCCTAGGACACAAAGCATGTCTCAAAAAATTTTAAAAAATAGAAATTATACCATGTTTTTGCTTTTCTTCTGGATAAATTTCTTCAGCATAAAGACATGGCCCTAGTCTTCTCAGTTTAAAGTGATCTTTTGTTTACCCCACTTACAATCCCATTTCCTGTCTCCCCTTTATGTAAGAATTCATGGAGTTGTTTACACTGTCTCCTATTCATTTCTTCCCATTCTTTCTTGAACCTGCTCCAGTCAGGCTTTCTTCCCCACCATTTTATTTAACTGCATTTCTCAAGGTCATTATGACTTGTTTGTTTCTAATTCAATGTTCAATTCTCAGTCTTCATTTTACTTGATCTATTAGCAACATTTAGCACCACTGATCACCACTTCCTCTTGGAAACACTTTCTTCACTTAGCTTCTAGGACGACACAGTCTACCTTTCTCAGTTTTGTTCATACTTTACTAGCTACTCCTTCTCAGTCTCCTCTGCTTGTTCCATTATCATCTTCTGACTTCTTGACTTTGGAATGTCTTGGGCTTAGTCTTTGGACCTTTTTCTTTATTTATCCTCATTTTCTTGGGGATCTGACCCAGTCTCATGGATTTAAATACTACTAGCAAATGTATGTCTCATGCCTAAATTTCTCTATTAAACTCTGTACTTGTATATCCAACTCCCCACATGACATACCTACTTGAATATCTCATAGCCATCTCGAAACTAACATGCCAAAAACAGAACTCCTGATCTTTACCCATCCCTCAGACCTGCTCCACTAATAGTCTTCCATATTTCATTTAACACCAGCTCCATTCTTCCTTTTTATTAGCTCAGGCCCAAAACCTTGGAGTTCTTTTTGATTTTTCTCTGCCTCTTATTCTCTTATACCTCACTGCCAATTCACAAAAACTTGTTGACTCTACCCTACTATCAACCCTTCTTTCCTCCCTCCCACCTCTTCTCTCTTTTTCTTTCTTTTCTTTCTCTCTTTTTCTTTCTAGAATCTGATTTTTTATCACCCATCACTACCATCCTAGTTTAAGTCACCATCATTTTTACTTATATTAACATTATTGCACTAGCTTCCTTACTGTTCTCCCTGTTCTCCTTTCTTCCACTCTTGTCACCTATAGTCTAGTCTCAGAATGACTGTTTCAATTGGACACTCCCTTACTCAAAAGTCTACAATGGCATCACATTTTACTCAGGGTAAAAGCAAAAGTCCTTATAATGGCCCACAAGGTCCTCTACGATTGGTCCCCTTGTTGCCTCTCTTACCTTTTCTTTCCCTCAATCACTCCATGCTAGCCTCCCTGGCCTCCTCATTCTTCCTCAAACATACCAGACATATTATCACCCATGGCTTGCCATTGCTGTCTACTTAGATTATCCCCATATATGTTAACAGTACCTTGGACTAGTAGGCACTCAAGTGTGTTGAATTGAATTCACTGAACTCACAAATTAAGCAATAGATTTTCTGAACATAGAAGTTATAAGAGCATCCAGTGGATCCAAATAATCTCTTTATTCTACATTATATTTTGGCTTCATTTTTCCCTTAACTCTTATTTCATATGTTGAGCATGAAGAGGAGGTAAGACACTGGCTTATTTAGATACAGATCACAGCTTCTTTCTTCATGTGGGAACTGACACTCTCAGTCTATTCTGCATGGACACTAAGGATCTTCTTTCATTCACGTGTGTGTTCTCAAGTATCTAGAAAATATGAATATTATCTTTCTTTCCAGTTTGCAGAGCAACAGATGTGCTCAAGAGGGCACATTCAGTCAGTTTTTTGTCTCAACATTCTTTTTGAATATAATCAGCCATTTAGAGCATGACTCACTCAACAAAAACACTGCTTTAGTTTGGAGAAACAGAGTAGAGATTGCAGTTTCTCTCATCCTGCTGGGTAAAGCCATTGCCTTTGGTCTAGCATGCACGTATTTGCATTATGTTTTATTTAACAAATATAGCCAAATCCTGACTTAATTCCTGTGAAGACATGCTTGGGTGTTCACAGATAACAACATTGTTTCCAACAAATTAAACTCATTCTTAATCTTTTACTCAGCTGACTTTTCTTCATTTAACATGTATGTACCTACAGGGTTACTTTATTATAATCTTCAGTAATCTTCTGATGCCAGCTCTGACTTTCAAAGACTACTGAACTTTCTGACTATTGTTTACCTTTTAACATTGTGATGAAGTGTAGCGGGTATTTACTGTTAAGCCCCAAACTGCATTAATGTGATGGATCGTGGGAATTTGTGGAGAGACAAGTGGTAAAGAATGAGAAGGGCAGATTTATAAGGGTTTCTTATCCCTTGAGGTTATAAAAATGAATGTTTAAGGATAGTGCTTACTCATATTCATCAGGCCTAAGAGCAAGTAACTTCATGTCAAACAGCTATTGTACTATGCGGGAATTAAAGATGCCACTGGGGATGTTACAATTTATATAAAAATAATTCCTTCGGCAAACACTTTTATTGGTACAATCATCACTTTTTTGCCTTTCAATTTTTGGTCTTATTTGACCAATCTGTACAAAGTGTTCAGCTAGGGAGAACCCATTTATTTTGAAGAAAGAACATCAATATTAAAGAGTTTATCTGGCAAAAAGCACTGGAACTTTTAAAACTAAAGAACTAATAAAATATTCTTATTTTCTGGGTCAATTTGTTTTCTCTCTTGCTATGTCCTAACTTCTATCTCAGAAGTGTTTTCTTAGTAAGCTTACAAGGTCCTGGGATCCTCTTTCTACATGGTTATGTGGCACTTCATTACAGTTGTAAAACACTCTTAAAGACTGCTGTTTCACATACATAAGAATATTTCTCTCTGAGGACTCAAGGGAAATGCTATGGTCACGTTAAATAGAAATCAGGTTACAGAATTGTGATCTACTTTTCTCAGCAAAGAGTGGGAGGCATATATGTCTTAATCACTCTTGTGGGTTGAACTGTTTCCCAAAAAAAGATATATTCAAGTCCTAACCTCCAGAACCAGTGAATGCAACCTTCTTTGGAAAAGGAGTCTTTTCTGACTTCATCAAGTTAAGACGAGGTCAGACTGGAGTAGTGTGGGTCCTACTCCAGTATGACTCATTTCCTTGTAGGAAAAAGAAAAGAGACAGGTACATACAGGGAATGTGAACATGTGAAGACAGAGGCAGAGACTGGAGTTATGCTGCCTCAAACAAGGAATGCCTAGGGCTATGAGAAGCTAGAAGAATTAAAGAAAGAGTCTCCACTAGAGACCTCAGAGGTAGCATGGACCTATCAACATCTTGATTTCAGACTTCTAGCCTCCAGAATTGGGGGAGAATAAACTTCTGCTGCTTTAAGCTGCCCAGTTTGTGGTACTTCGTTATAGCAGCCCTAGGAAACTAATGCAGTTACTGAAAAACAGGCAGACCATAACTCAAAAATGCATCAAAACTGTTACATGGGACTATAATTTGATGAGCAACGAGCTGTATTGCCAGATAAATCTCTGATATATGGAACCCTGCACATGTTCCAGAAATAGAAGGCAACTCTCTATTATTTTAATGCTACCCACCTTGCTTTGCTTTGCTTGTTACCCACCACAAGCAAAGAATCATTGAGTAGATGTGAAAGAAAGCTTGGTGAATTTGATGTTCAAGGAGAGGGAATGGTTTCCCATAGTAATTTCATTTTATGATGTTGGGCAAGTTTCTCTTAGTCCCTTAGACTCCTAATCGAATTGGTTCCATAGAAGTCATGAAAGCATCTGTGTGAATGGGATGATTAAATGCAATTTACTCCTGGAAATCACTGCATTGGAGCACAGGCAACATTGTTAAACTCAGAGATACCAAAGTTACATGATTTCTTATTATGAAAAATATAACCTTGGCTGGGTGAAGTAGCTCATGCCTGTAATCCCAGCACTCTGGAAAGCCAAGGTGGGAGGATAGCTTGAGGTCAGGAGTTCGAGACCAGCCTGAGCAAGAGCAAGACCCTGTCTCTACAAAAAGTCAAAAAAATTAGCCAGGTGTGGTGGTGGTGCATGCCTGTAGTCCCAGCTACTTGCGAAGGTGGGAGGGTGAAGCAGAAGGATCCCTTGAGCCCAGGAGTTTGAGGTTGCTGGGAGCCAGGCTGATGCCACAGCACTGTAGCCTGGGCAACAGAGCGAGACTCTGTCTCAAAAAGAAAATAAAAAGAAAATATAACTTTTACTCATGACCATAGGAAAATCGGACAATTTAGTCCTAGGTATCTTCTGCAATGCAGTAGTGGCAGCTATTAGGTTGGGCAGGCAGAAAGGCTGTGCCAATCTTCCAAGAGCTTTTTACAATATACACAGAAATAAGGGACTCCTAACTCCCCTATCTAAACAAGATTAAAGAAGAAGAAATAAAACCATGTTCCTAGGTTCCTCTCAGCCTGTCTGTAGCACATTCATTCACACTCTCCCTTTTCTTTATGGAACATAGCTGATCTTCTTAAAATTAATCTTCCCCTTCTGTTTAGTATAAGGTCTTCTTTCCAGGACAAACAATACAAGGGGTTTTCCTAAATTACATACTACTTTGTATTCAATATTGGCAGGTGCAAGGAAGGAAAGGTCCTCCTCCTCCCTCTTCATCATCATCATTATCACCAATTTATTTAGAATCTATTGTGCAAGTGGGGAGGGGGGCAAGGGCAATGTATATAACCTTAACATTTGTACCCCCATAATATGCTGCAATAAAATATATATATATATATATATATATATAAAGAATCTATTGTGTAAAGCCCAGTTGGCTAGGTCTTGGGAATACAGAGAAGCATAAGACATGCTATCCTTGCTCTTAAGAGCTGGCAATCTAGTTGGAAAGTTAGAACATACAGAAATGAGCTAACTTATATTTTACAGTGTGGCATGTTAAGATTCAAATGAGTGAAATTGTCAATAAGTGTAATAGGATTCTACAGGAGACAGAAGTTTGCAATGAGATATAAAGTTAGCCAAGACTCCATAGAGAAGCTGAGACTTGAGCTAAACCACTAGAGATAGACAGAGCTTGTTTAAGGGAAAATGATGAGAGAGTGCATTCTGCATCTAGATGGAAAGATTGTAGTGGGCAAAATTCTGGACAAGGGAATACATGAAGCACGTTTAAGCAACCACAATTCAATCCATTTGATTAGATTGGAAAGTTTCTCAAGGGGAATAAATGGAGACTAAATTGTGGGAGACTTTGAATATTTGAATTAGGTCTTTTGAGCTTACTTGTAGGAAACTGCAGACCATGGGAATGGTATTTGCAAAGCAATATTTTCAGAGATGTGACTAAGGGAAACCAAATAAAAATTTACATGGTAGTTTGAAGATCTAGAATATGGCAGTAAGAACAAAAAGGAATTGACAGATACAAAAGCTATTATTAGGGAAAATTTTGGATAGCTGATTTACTGGATTTTGGAGTTTAAAGAAGGATCCTAGGAAAGGAAGTAACCAAAGAATCCTCGGATTTTAAGCAACTTCATATCCCTGCTTAAGAATGTTCTTATTCATATTTTAGAAGAAAGCAGAAGAAATAAGCAAGCAGACAAGCATACATCAGATGAGGGTCAGAAAGAGGGGTACCTGAGACTATAGGAGACCCCACAGGAGGAGGTTGCAGAGGAGAACTGGAAGGAGAAAGCCCACAAGAAGAGCCGATCAGCAGGCGCCATATTGCTTCATTCTCCCTTCCCCCTTCCCTACCCGTGGCTGTCAAGAGAGACAATTTAGCCACCAACTGGAGGCATCTCAAGGGAACAGGACCTTTCCATTTGGGGCCCTACAGAAGACTGAGGGGTCCTCAGACTGTGAGCTCCCTATCTGCCAGCCCTCCCAGGTGCTGCTGGCCCAGTGACTCCAGGAAAACAGGGCAGATCCCAAGGCTGAGAAACATCGACTCAGCTTGGGCACCCTGTGGGTGACTTGGGACCGACACGCCACTTCCTGGTGGGGTCAGGGTTTGAATTCTGGGGCCCAGAGATCAGACCTGCAGACCAGACCCGGTGCACCGAAGTGTCACATTGCCCGGGGGCACAGAAGGGATATTTGAGAACGTGCCTACTAAGGTGTGTGTGCCTTCGGGGGTGGATCAGCGTGCTTGAGGAACAACTCTCCTTGCAGGGGAGGGCCGTGTCCCCAGCCCAGGCTGCTATTCTAGGCAGGGAACCTCCCGGTCCACATCACAGCCAGGGGAGACCCACTGGCATGAGGTTCTGCCTCCTGGCAGAGGCCCAGGAGAAGCCTCAGAGCCGGGGAGGGTGGAAAGGAGCCAGACTTTCAATGTGGTGACGTCACGCTCTCCTGGGTCTGGAACCGCGTGCCAGGTGAGGGACGGGCCGTTCCTAGTGAACGGGGCCGCTCTTCTTGTTATGCTCGCAGGGTGCCTCACGTCTCCACGCCGCCCACAGGCATTGGGTGTGAGATGAGGGTGCAACGGTAACACGGCAAGGCTTGGCTAACCCGCTCTCTGCCTTGCGGCTTTGGCGGGGGATCGTTGGTCCTTTTGACGCAGCGGGCAGCCCTCGCTCGCCCTCGTGGTGGTGCCCTCGCAGGTTACGTCACTCCCCGTGGCGGGGGGGGGTTCCGTCCCGCTGCCCGGTCGCGCCCCCCCCTCGGTGCGTGGGTGCTGGGTCTGTGTGGCCCTTCGTGGTGCTCCTGGAGCGTAAAAAAGAAAAGAAAAAGTTTATAAGAAAATATTTTTAAAAGAAAAAAATATATAAAAAAAAAAAGAAAGGAGCCAGACTTGCTCCAGACTGCAGGTATCAGACAGCCCACGCCCTCACAAAGACTTTCCAGTTGAGTGGGGCGATTTCAGCACCTCCCTGACAGCTTTGCCCAGAATAAAAGAAAAGACCTTTCACTCCTGCTAACAGCAACAGTGGTGCTTGAGAGCAGGCTTACCCAACCCAGTTCCACCCAGACTCACTCCCAGACCTGCCCCGACTGAGGTGGAGAATAAGGACACACCTGGAAATCCCAGGGCACCACCAACCACATGAGGCACTAGAGTGCCTCTCCAGAGGAACAAGAGCTAGTTACAGGACCCAAAAACAACACCGTAGTCTGCTCCTGCCAGCAAGTGCCACCTACTGAAAGAGAGGTCATTCTGCATGCCCCTTTACAGCATCTACTGACTCATTACAGGCTGGGGTCCAATTTCACCCACAAACACCACCTACTGGCTCCAAGACTAAACAGGGTGTGTCATTACCCAAACAAAAATCTAAAGGTAAGAAGCAACAATTGATTCAGATGGGAAGAAATCAGCGAAAGAACTCCGGAAGTATGAAGAATCAAACAAAAAGCACATTCCCAATGAGGAACGCTAGCTCTCCAGAAATGGATGTCAACAAAAGTCAGAACACTAAAATGACAGAAGAAGAATTTCGAACATGGATTGTAAGAAAACTCAATGACATGCAAGAAAAAATAGATAACCAACACAAAGAAACCACAAAAAAATCCAGGACCTAGAAGAAAAATTCACTAAAGAAATTGAAATATTAAAGAAAAATCAAACCGAAATCCTGGAAATGAAGTATCTATTCAAGGAACTACAAAACACAGAGGAAAGCCTCGAGAACAGGCTAGATCAAACAAAAGAAAGAATCTCAGAGATTGAAGATAACACCTTTCAACTAAATAAGTCAGTCACAGAGATAGAGCACAGACATCAGAGAAAAGAGCAAAGCCTACAAGAAATGTGGGATTATGTGAAGAAACCTAACGTGAGGGTTATGGGGATTCCAGAAGGGGAAGATGAAAACACGCAAGGATTAGATAAGCTATTTGAACATATAATAGAGGAAAATTTCCCAGGCCTTGCCGAAAATCTAGATATGCAAGTAAAAGAAGCTCAAAGGACCCCCGGGAGGTTCAATGTGAACAGGACCACATCATGACATACAGTCATCAGACTGACCAAAATATCAACTAAAGAGGCCCTTCTAAGAGCTGTAAGGCGAAAGAAGCAAGTAACATACAAGGGAAAGCCAATCCGAATAACGCCAGACTACTCAACTGAAACCTTACAAGCAAGGAGAGCCTGGGGCCCCATTCTCACTCTTCTGAAACAGAATAATGCCCAGCCTA